>NW_021037750.1:0-11374 GCF_004153795.1 Camellia sinensis | reverse complement strand
ATGAGTTATTTCAAATAATATAATGTAAAAAATAATATAAAAATTAAAAAATTCACTAAATATTAAAAATATAAAATATATATATGAAAATTCAATATTTTTTTATTTTTTATATACTTATTAATGTTATAAATATTTTATCTTTTAAATATATCTAAAGTCCATAAAAGTAAAAAATTTAATTTAAAATTTTAAAAATATTTACTAAAAATAAAAAATCATAAAAATTAATTTTTAAAAAATTAAAACCAGTACAAACGAAATGTTCAAATTAAAGAGAGAGAGAGAGAGAGAGAGAAGCGGGGTTGAACCGTGATTTCAACGGGGACGCGGGTGTCAATCCGATGCTGGTAATAGAGATCGATACAATCCATGTCCAGCCTCTTCAAGCTCGCCTCACATGCTGCCCGTACGTATCCCGGATCACCTCGAATCTCTGGCTTTCCGTCAGCAAAGTAGGCCCCGAATTTCGAAGCCAATTCAACTTTGTCTCTCATCCCTCCCTTGAGTGCCTGCTCATCAAAATCAAAATCAAAATCAAGATCAAGATCAAGATCAAGATCAACTACACCATTTGTTATGAATAGAAATCAAAGAGTAGGAAATTGAATTAATAATAGGGGCGACCTTGCCGAGGAGGATTTCGTTGGTGTGAGGACCGTAGACGTCGGAGGTGTCAAGGAAAGTGACGCCGGAGTTGATGGAGTGGTGGATGAGTTTGATCATGTCTTCTTCCGGCTTTGGAGGCCCGTAGCCGAATGACATCCCCATGCATCCCAGTCCCTGTTTGGACACCTCTAGACCTTGTGATCCCAGCTTCATTCTCCCTACCTTCGCCATTTCTCTCCCTCTCTCTTGCTTCTCTCTCTAGATGTATTAGTCAAAGACAAATGTAGTAGTATAGATAGAGATGGTGTGATGAGCACTCAACTTATTATAATGAGAGGAAAGGAGGATATGCTGCTCCTGCTCCCGGACAAATACATGGGTGTCTGTCCCAATTAGTATTTTTGTGTTTTTTGTTTTTTGTTTTTGTTTTTGTTTTTGTTTTTTTTTTGGGGATGAAAGAGACTATGACCTTGGAAAAAATTAGTAAAGATAACATAAGTTAAAATTATTAATAAAATAAAATTTTATATTTAAATTATAATATTTTATTTTTTTAATTATCAAATCAATTATAAAAAAATTAACTTTTTCAAATATATTTTTTTAATCAAGTTGAAATAGTCATATAAAAAAAAAAAAACTAATAAAAAAGTCAATTAAAATAGACAATTTGCCAAACGAGTTCTACATCAATTTTAGTTTTGATCTTTTAAATATATGTATATATATATATATATTTTTTAATTTTGTTATGTTTTTTTTTATTTTTTGATGAAAGAGACTATCTGTTTTGGTTTTGTTCTTTTAAAAACATTTTTTTTAATTTTTTTAATTTTGTATTTTAATTAATTTTTGTATATATATTTAATTAAATTTATTTTAAAAATAAAATATTTATAAAGAAATCTTTAAAAAAATTAATAAATACAAAAAAAAATTTAAACATATACTATATATTTTTTATTTAGTGTAGTTTTTAAAGATTTTTTCACAAACTATATATATTTTAAATACATCTAGATTAAATGAATTAAAAATTAAAAAATAATTAAAATATTAAATGTTTGAAAATTATTTTTGAAACTTTAAAATCAAATGAAGTTCCATATTAATTTTTGAAAAACAAGAGGTTAAGTAAGTGGTTTTAGTTTAAGGTTCCTAATATTTAAATTTTATAACATAAAGGATATGCAACATTTTTATAATAGTTTAGATCAATAAATATTTTTACAGAGAAATTTCAGCATAGAGAAATTCGCCATAGAGAAATTTGTGAAATTTCTCTGTGACAAATTAAAATTTCCCTGTAATAAGTTAAAATTTCTCAAATAATATTATTAAGGAACCTTAACTAAAAAGAAAAAAATATATTTTGAACCTCTTCTACTATCAAAAATTAGAGAGGAATGTTTCACCAATTTTCTCACTAAGTAATACAATGTGAATGATGTGGAGTATTATTACAAGATTGTCTAATAACCAACATTATCTAATTAGAAATAATACTGACCCCTACAAACACTTCACCTCCGTGACCCTCACACACGTGTGAGAGAAAAAGAAATATTACAAAAATAAAAATACACTTGATGAATTACAATTATTTGGAAGTCGTGTCCCCCAAAATGTGGTTCCAAGTATTTTGCATAGTCTAATGCCCCTGTAGGCCGGACTAGTTGGCGAAGTGTAGAAAAAAGACCACCCACCCAGCAAGAAGTGTAGAAAAAGACAAAAATTACTTATGTCAGCGCCTACGCATGTGAATAGTTTACTTATGTCAGCGCCTACGCATGTGAATAGTTTACTTATGTCAGCGCCTACGCATGTGAATAGTTTACTTATGTCAGCGCCTACGCATGTGAATAGTTTACTTATGTCAGCGCCTACGCATGTGAATAGTTTACTTATGTCAGCGCCTACGCATGTGAATAGTTTACTTATGTCAGCGCCTACGCATGTGAATAGTTTCCGGGCTATGGTTCGGATCCGTCAGTGTCGCTATTAATCAGGTTCGGATCCTTATCTGCCTACGGCCTATTTTGAGGTCAGATTAAAAATTAATTTTTTATTTTATTTTATTTTATTAGAGAGGTGGTGTGATTAGGGATATGTGTGGTACGATTCGAATGGTTTAAATTGGATGGTAGATTAGTGAATTGACGAATTGGTAAATCACCGTCTGGATGGTTTTGAGTGGATTGACAGATTGAAAAATATTTTAACCAATTATCAAGTATTTACATAATATAATACTAATTTGTAAAAAAAAATTTATATATATATATAACACAAACTAATTTTATATAATATTTTTCATATATATTACTACTAATTTGTAATAAATTTAACATTTTAAATTTCTCTTATACTCATTTTTATTTTGATATTTCATTAGAGGTTTATATATATGTGTGTGTGTGTGTGTATTGATTATAACATAGTGGAACGATTTTGAAGGCGGATTATAGATTTTAAAGTTTAATTCGCAGTTAACGGATAAAACGATGCAGATTGATACTGATCAGTGCGATTTTAACGGATTAGATGGTATTTTGTACAGTCCTCGATGTGATTCAGAAAAGCCAAAAAGTCAATAAGCTGACTTTTAACCCAGTTGCTAATGAGGCCTACAATTATCGACAGCGGCTTAGAACTTGTGGATATGTTTGTCTTCAATTTTTTACATAAAGATGTATAAAAAAGTAAAATAAGTGATGTGATTAAATATTTTCACTTTTTGACTATTTTAATTAAAAAAACTAACATCCCAAACATTTCCTTAATACATTCATTGAAATTTCCTCTACACTCATATCCTTTTTTGAGTCCCGTGTTTTTAGGCTGTGTGTAGGATACATTGTGGGTGTTTGGTGTAGCTTAAAGACAACTTATTTTAGCTTTTAGCTTAATTTAAGTTGAAATTGTGTATTTGGCATAACTCACAAGGTAGCAACTTATAACTTATTGTAACTTAAATGTGAGGAAAATAGTTAATTTTAAAAAGCATCTCAAGGGTGCTTTTAGATTCAGATTATGCGGGTAGCTGAAACTAAAGAAGTCAAAATACTTAAATGTCATCTATTATTACAAAAGATTACCAGGTATATAAACTAACTCCTATTCTACTCTCTCTCTCTCTCTTCTCCTCTACTCTCTCTCTCTCTCTCTTCATTTTTATGGTAATAGTATCCATTGTGGTAATAATATTACGCAGTCATTCTAGAGAAAACCCGCACAGTAACTCTCCACGCTTTATTACCGTTTTTGTCAACATACAACCTCAACCACTTATCACAACGAGCGATTGAAAACACCCAATGACATCTCTGACAAATCTCGGAATCAACTAAAATCCACTCCCATTTCTCTGACAATATTCTATATAGTTTTGACATTTTTTTATTATCTTGGAGCGTTGCTCTCTAATCGAGTCTCAGTTATCCTTGCGAAAGTATATGATCAATACTTATTTTATCATTGAGTCTTTATTATAAAGATTTATGTAATTCACACGCAATGGCATCAATGAAATAGTACAAAGTTGTTTAAGGGTTTTTTTCACTTATTCTCGTGTTCTACTAATGAACCTTGCAAATTTTTGTGAAATTTAATGTCTATAACTTGAATATTAAACTAATAATAGTTGATGATGCGCGCTTCAAAAAACCAACAAAACTTACTCTGAGCAGAGATCGCGCGAAGAGAGAGGAATGATTTCACTATTATCATAACTTAAAATTCAGCCTACAAATTAAGTTCATTGCACCGATAAACGCAAGAAGAAGTAAAGAAAACCCTAGAACAAGCTCTATATAGATGGTTCATGGCGTGCTAAGCCCAAAGCCTAGACAATATAGCATAGATCTGAAAGCGAGGCCATGGATTGATTGTACTCACACCTATTAAGACCTTAGCAGCCAATGGAAGCTGCAGAGGTTCACAACATGTAAACTGTGGCTAGCTGATGCACCCAAAAAAGAAAAAATGTCAACAAATAACTTATCTAAGTTAAGTCCAGAGAAGATCCACGTGATGATGTCTATGATAAGAGATTGAGATACCAGAAAATTGTTCGCTTTCAAGTTAGTATGGGAATGAGTGCGCGCTATTTCAATTCAGAGAACTATTATTGGAATATCACGCAGTTGAGGTTTGCATTTGGGATAAAACGTGAGAGTTCGCGGGTTTTCATCATAAGAGCTCATCCTAATTTCTTTTATACATAAAAATGAAAGAGAGAGAGGAGAGGAGAGAGAGAGAGAAGAGAGAGAGAGAGAGTAGATAAGGAGTTTTATATGGCTAATCTTTTTGTAATAATAGATGACATTTAAAGTATTTTTGACTTTCCTTATTTAGTTTCAGCTACCACCGCAAAAGTGAAACCTAAAAGAGCAACCCCTTATTCGAAGATGCGTTATCTAACATATAGTGTTCAACTCATTTTATATCTACTCGAGCCAAAATCAAGTTATAAAGTATATAAGTTATTAACCAACGTTTGCTACCTATTAATTCTATATGAGTTATGCCATAAACTACAATATTCAACTAAGAAAAAAGGACTATAAGAGTCATAAAAATTACTTCAAATTCCCAGCACTTTGTAGTAACGCTATTGCACATAAAACACCACATGTATATCCTTACAACAGACGCAGCCTATCAAACATATGAGTTACAAGTCAGGCACTCCTTACAATATAATTGAGGAGAACCTAAGTGGTTATAAAAACACGGAATATTGCGAGAGAGTGTGATTTCAAGGAAACTATTTGATGTTAGTTTGTTTTTTTGATTAAAATAGTCCAAGAAAGTGAAAAATATTTAATCACAATCAACTCGAAAATATTTACTTTTTATAGACAAATCTATATGCTAAAAAAAATTGCGAAGAGACAAACAATCCAACAAGTTTCAGATCCGCTAGGTCCGATAATGACCAATTTAGAACAATAGGTGCATGGGAGAGCCTAACATGAAGTCAAGAAGGAGTCTTGGTTGGATTAAACATAGAAAGTCAGCCTCATTGACTTTTGGCTTTTCCTGAATCACATCGAGACTGTACAAAATCACCATCTATCCGTTAAAAATCGCACCTGATCAGATAATCATCTGCCGAATCATGTCTCTATATCTCCGGTTAACGATGCCTGAAATTAAACTTTATTAAAATCTATTAATCCGCCTATCAACAAATATAGCGATGTGCCACACTATGGTTAGGAGAGCACAATTAATATACGACAACAACAACACACACCCACCTATCATATAATCTACCATTCTAAATTGAGAAGAAAACTATCAAAAACATTAAAAAGACGCGACTAAATTTAGAAGTGCAGTCAATTATAGATGATAAGTATACTTCAAATGTTAAATTTATTACAGAGAGGTGTAGTAGTAATATATATGCAAGAGGAATATAAGTAAAGAATTATAGTTTTTGCTGTTAAAATTTAATAGCTTTAGTTACCGCAATAATATTTATTTTTTAACCAAATCAGTCATTATACTTTAGTAATACTCTGATAATCTAGCTTAGAAGAAGTATGTTTATCGCAGATCTCCGTAGATTCAAAAGTACACCCAACCATTCTCCAGAACGGTGCATGTGAGCAAATCTAATTCGTCCATTACAATCTATGATAATCCATCCACAATCTTACCCCCACCATTCTCGAATCCCGGTACCACCACATATCCCCTAATCACCAACACCCATAGTCTCTAATAAAAATAAGATATATAAAAAAGTAAAACATAATTTATTAAATTCTGAAACCTCAAAAATCGGCCGGTAGGCAAGTAAAGGATCCGACACCCTGATTAAAAGCGACAACTGTACAAGGGAATTTCAAGAATCAAGTCACGCAACGGAAAGTATTAGTCCACACAAGCGTAGGACGCTGACATAAAGATAAACTATTCCATGCGGTAGGGCGCTGACATAAGTAATTTTTGTCCTTCTGTACACATACTAACTTTCACTTAGCTGGAGTGGGTGGTCTTTTTTCTACACTCTCTCTCGCCAACTAGATCCGGTCTTACAGTGGCTATTAGATCTAGTAGCAAAAAATACTTTGAATAACATTTTTGGGGACACGACTCCTAAATAAATGTAGATTAATCGTGTCAATACCAGAATATTTTTATTTTTGGTAATATTTCTTTTTACTTCTCACACGTATCTATGTGAAAGGGAGTCACGGAGGTGAAGGACGATGTTGGTAGGAGGTCAGTAGTAATTTTATAGATTAATCTAGGTATGCGGTACGTGCCCGAGAGATCGCATCTAGTGCCAAAATTAATTTTATTTGGAATATAAAATTTAACAATTAGATTCCTAGCACATTAATATATAAAATGCATTTAAATAATAACATGATATAATAATAAACACTATTTATAATTATGAGTTATCTATAATAATAAATATTTTTGATAAACAAATCAATACATAATTTGGTCATTTGGTATGAAACTTTTGTAAAAAAATAAAGCTTATACCACATTACGATCTTGTTCATTTTGATTGTACTGGCAGTATTCGGATTGATACTTGCCTCTAGAATCACTACTACTTTTCAATGTTGATTCATTAGACAATCTTGTAATAATACTCCCATCACATTCACATTGTATTACCTTAATGAGATATATGTGAAAGACATTCCTCCTCTAATTTTTTATAAGTAGAAGGGTTCAATAATTTTATTTTCTTTTTAGTTAAGGTCCGCTTATTATTATTTGAGAATTTACCTTTTATTACAGAGAAATTTTTTAATTGTCCCATATGGACCGAATTCTCTATGCCTGAAATTTCTTCTGTAAAAAATAAATCTTAAATAGGATCTATAACTATTATATAAAAAATGTTGCAACCTATCCATTTATCTTATAAATTTAAATACATTAGGAATCTCACTAAAAACTACTGTACTCTAACCTCTAGTTGTTTTTTCAAAATTAAATATGGAACTGTCATTTGATTTTTAAAGTTTCAAAATAATTTCAAACTATTTAAATATTTAAAAATGTATTTTTTAATTTCTTAATTCATTTAAATCTAGATGTAATTTAAAATATATATAGTTGTGAAAAAAATCTTAAAAACTACACTACAATAAAAAAATAAGTATAACTGTATTTAACTTTTTTTTTTTGTAATTTATTTAATTTTTTTTTAAAGATTTTCTTTTATAAATATATTTTTAAAAATCACAATTTCATTAATACTATATACAAAATTAAATTAAAGATACAAAAAAATAAACCAAAGATTGGTAAAAAAAATAATGTTTTTACAAAAGAACAAAACCAAATAGATAGTCTTCTTTCAATCAAAAAAAGAAAAACATAACAATAAATTAAAATAAAAATATAAAAGAGTAATTAGATTTTCTCTTATAAAAGAGACCCAACTAACATAAAGACTGATTGTAGAGTCTCGGTTTGGCAGGCTTGTTCTATTTTAATGAGCTCTTTTTATTAGGTTCTATGACTATTTCTAATACGTCCCTGAATCATAAAAAAAAATTAATAATCTTGAGAGAGGAGAGCGTTAATATTTTTACCTAATAAATGATTTGATAATTAAAAAAAATAAATATGGTATAATTTAAATATAGTCACAATTTATTTTATTAATAATTTCATGAATAGCTCTAAGTTATCTATCTACTAATATTTTCCAAGGTCACAGTCTCCTTCCATCCAAAAAATCAAAAAAAAACCAAAAACAATAAAACAAAAAAAACAAAAAACAGCAAAAAATACTAATTGGGGAACAGACACCATGTATTAGGTGCTCGGCGCAATGGAGCAGCAATATCCATACCTCACATAAGATCCTCTTACAATTAAATATAAGTTGTAGGGCTCATACAGCCCATGTCTCTATATATACTACTTCATGTTTCGATCTTGTATCTAACATTTAACATCTAGAGAGAGCAGAAAGTCTAAGTAGAAGAGCGGAGAGACAATGCGCCGGAAGGTAGGGAGAATGAAGCTGGGATCAACTAATCAGTCTGAGGTGTCCAAACAGGGATGGGATGCATGGGGATGTCATTCGGCTAGGGCCTCCAAAAGTCCGGGAAGAAGACCATGATCCAAAACTCATACCACGCACTCCATCAACTCCCGGGCGTAAACATATCCCTTATGACACCTTCCGACGTTTGCGCCTATCCGGTCCTCCAGAACTCAAAAGAGTTAAAGGAAGCAGCAACATTTTGAAGTCAATAAACTATTGCGTAGGTAATTAGATCCCGAACGAAAATCCTCCACGCCGGCAAGGTCGCCCCCTATTCATTAATTCAATTTCCCTCCTCTTTTGATTTCTATCATAACCAAATGGTGTAGTTGATCCTTGATCTTGAATCTTGAATCGTTGATTTTGATTTTGATTTTGATGAGCAGGGGAGAGACAATCGTAGGGTATGGGATATAGAAAGAGACTAAACGGTTTGATATATTTGGGCTTTTCTGAAATTCTGGTGGATATCTTATAAAGTATCAGGAAAGCAGAGCACCAGAGAGGTGAATCCTGGGATAGTGCACCGGAGCCAGGTCATGTTGAGGACAGAGTTAGATATGAGGCCTGAGCAGCGATGGATTGTGATGGGAGCTCCCTATTAGTACACCTGTTGGAGTCCTAGTGTCGGTCACCAAGATTCAGTTTTTTAAACACCCATATATACAGAGGTATGTAATCAAGAAATTTAAGAACTGTAAACCACAAAACGCAAGTTTCAACTAAGCCTGGTTACCCCTGAAGGGAGCAAATTGCTGTTCCTCAGTCAGCAGCACAGGATCACACCACCGCGCCCCGGTTGAGAGATCAAAACGGTCAGATGCCGCTTCTCCTTCATCTCTCTCCATGCGCACCTCTTCCTCGTCTCTCTCTCTCTTAAATTGGACGATTTTTTTGTAGTCCTGGGTTTTAATTTTTTAAAATAATCTTTTTATGTAAATTTTTTATTTTTAGTTAAGAACCTAGTTTGTCTTTAAAGAAATTTATAATAATTTTTTACTTTTACTAGTGGACTTTAGAATTATTATATTAAAAGATAATAAATTATCTTATAAAACATTAGATAAGTTATAGTCAAAAATAGAAAAAAATATAGTATGATTTTCCACATATCATACATGTTGTTTTATATTTTTTAATAGTTTAGAGAATTTATTTTATTTTTATTTATAATAATTATACTTTTTTAATGTATAACAAACTTTTGGCTTAAAGGTTTGGGTTTATATATTTTTTAAAATGTGATAGATGTGGATATACGAATTGGACGATGCCTCGTTCGCGCAGTGCACACGGCTCCCACTTAATAGTGCGGATGAGCAGGTCGAAGAGGGCACGGTGTGGAGGGTCCAATTGGAGAGAGCCGTACCTTTATTTAATAATCACTCTTAATCCGTTCACCGAGGCTGCGGGTTGTTAGACACTACATTGTATCGTGATGATAACTAAATGTGTATACGGTGTATCAAAAATTTACGTCGACTTGGATGATATTGAATAGGATGCGAGTGTGATGCCATACAATACAGAGGTTTTCTGTATACTAAAACATGAAAACTACGAAGTCAACGCGGTGAACAAATTAAACGTTGTTAGACATATAACACACTGATTACCTGACTATTGGTTAAAGAGCTCACCTCGACTTCCTACCTGCAACGTGATTTGTTATATACAACAAATATTAGTGAAAGACTTTGCACAAGTTCTACACATCTAAACAGTTCGAGATATCAAAACGGAGACCCATTCGGTGACGGCCTCTTCAACGAGCGAACAGTACTGTCACTCCAGTTATATTTGAGAAACTTAAGAGCAAGCAGCTACGCACGACTTAATATACCAAAAATGAAACGAATTATTTTTGAGTAATCCTTTAATCACTATGAGCAACTCATTGTTTTATGTATAGCGGTATAACCAACTAGTTTTGTTGCAGCCTTTTTTGATTTTTTAGATAGATATAACGTAGTCGAGGAATGCAAAGAAACTAGGTGATAATATTTGGGGATTAGTTTTTCTATTGGAGTCTTTTATATTATAGATAAAAAAAGTACGTGACAAAAAAATATAATGTAAGATTAAAAGATAATAAAATTACTGTAGTGATACCACGTAATTGCACTCTAGAGTGTGAGCACTGATCAGTGCGCGAGTATTGCAGTTGAGCAAGCACCAATTCACGGCCTTGCTTTGAAAATGAGATATGGTGGGGTGGCATGCTTCAGAAATACAAGATGTTATAAGGTATGAAGGCTTCGCCCTAGTCCGATAAGGACTGGAGAGTACTGTTGGAGACCCAGGATGAGTAGGATACATCACTCGGTTTTCGTTTCAATTTATACAATACTAGTCCAATGTGTTTGTATGAACATTGTTTGAGTATACTAAATAATCGATTCGCCTATTATGAATCAATCATAGATTGAATCTCAGTCATGGAGTAAAATAATCGTTTATTTCGTATTATCTATGATCACTTTTGTATCAGAGGTGAGACAATAAATATACCAGAACAGCATGAAAATAAACAGTGGTGAGAGACGCAGAAAAAATCTAGGATTCCTGTTCAGCTATTTGACTATCGATATCCGAAGTATATCAAATAATGCACAGGTAGAGCAAGTCTCACGAGTGATTTTTTAACCACTAGCTTCTATCATACCCATACAATATTAGTACTCGACGCACCAACCGAGTTCTACGCCATTGAACGGCTTTGGTCAA
>NW_021037744.1:0-14553 GCF_004153795.1 Camellia sinensis | reverse complement strand
GAACACATCCACAAGCTCTTAGTGCAAAACCAGACACAATGCAGTCAAGCCGAGAGATTCTGAGGCAAGGCGCGCAGCCGAGGCCTCCGGGAACTCAAGATGAACAAAAACAAGGACAATCACCGAGTGTTCAAACGGTGACGTCCAAGTCTCGAGGACGGTCAAAAATGGGGTGTCTACAACTGGATGTGTGAAAATCACGCTCGATTGGGCGCTCGATACCCGCTCGAGCGCGTGACACAAGTCCTCGCTCGAGTGTCCAATACCCCACTCGAGCGGACTGTAAAACAGATGAAAGTGCTGGGAACACAAATTTCACGCTCGAGCGCCAGTCACTCCGCTCGAGCGCCAGTCACTCCGCTCGAGCGTGAGTCCAAAATCTAGAATTTCTAGATTTGAACCTCAAGCTCAAAACCAAGTTTCAATGTACCAAATTCGATCCTTTTGGGCTAATTTTCTGGAAAACACTTTGAAACTCATAGTATAGCATGTTTCAAAGATCAATTTGAGAAATCAAAGCCCAAAGGTAGTTCAAATAAATCCAAGTCAAACCAATTTTCATGAACATGACTTAAATTGAACATGCAAGACTTTAACTAGCGTCCAAGCTTCAATACATACTCTAATGAGCCAAATCTTCCAAAGACATGATAAATTCATAGCCTCTACTCAAGATATGAACATGCATGTGGCAAATTTATGAAGAACAACCTCAAGATGCAAGAGTATGCCATGCATGCAAAGATTAAGCTTCAATTCAACACTATAAGGCTCAATCTACGCTTAGATAACTAAGGACACAAGAACCATGCATGAATCAATTCAAAAACAAGTTGAAGAAGGTGGATGTTCTACCTTAAGTCTTGTATTCAAGGTCTAGGAGCTCAATTTGCAATCTATACTTCAATTCTTCAAGTTCTTCAAGCCAATTCACAAAATCAAGTTGAAATCACTCCTATTCTCTCACTCTCACACTCTCGTCGGTTGTGGCCTCTAAAATGGTTGAGGGAGAAATGTTATGTGATCAAGTGCAAGGCTTAAATGTGTTAGGTAGTGGGCCACTAGGATGGCAATATGGTAAACAGGGCAACTTATGTAATTTACCTCATTTTAATCTAATTTAATCATACTAAATCACAATTCAGATAAATATGCCATAAAATCACATAAATTACAATTAACACATATCACTAATCAATTTCAGATTCGGCTGCCGATAAGGCCTTCAATTTGCAGTTTAAACATAAAACATGAAGAGATAATTAAACAGTCAAACAGATAGACATGAATTTAAACTAGTACGTTCAATCAGTCAGTTTAGTGTTTCAGTCGATTCAATTACTTATCATAATCATTCATAGTTTAGCAGTAATCAGTAGGGCTATCAGTAATCAGTGGTAAGGGTTATTACAGTCTCCCCTCCTTAAAAAGAGTTTGGTCCACCAAACTCGAATTACCTTCATTCTAGAAGAAAATAGGATTCAGTGGGAACAGTTCAGGATATCTCTTGGCCATGTCATCTTCCCTCTCCCAAGTGGCATACACGCCACCATGGTTTTGCCAGTCAACTTTCACTAACGGAATCTCTTTGTTTCTCAACTTATTGATCCATTTGTTCACAATCTGTATAGGCCGTTCTTGATAAGTGTAGTCATCGCTTAGCACTACACGGGTAGGCTCAATCACATGGAAGGGATCCCGAAGGTATTCCCTCAACATTGAAATATGGAACACGTTATGCATGTGCTCCATTTCAGGAGGAAGCGCTACTTGAAATGCCACCAGATTGATTTTCTCAATAATCTCATACGGTGCGACATTGTAGGCATCCCCGAACGTCCTACGAAGGAATCCCGCTCTGTTCATTTGGGCTGACTACAGTTCAAGACTCAAGTTGTCATGGTTCTAAATCTGAACCAAAGAGTCCAAATCTGGCAAATCGTTTTTGAAAGCAGATTTTTTGTAAAGAAGTGCCAAACATGGACTGCTTTGCCAAATACAGAGTCGCCACCTAAATATTTATTTTGGGGGAATTTAGGAAACCCTGACTTGTTGCCTAAGGCCACGTGTCCGTCATCACCAAAGTTGCCTCGGCTCGGGAACTTGGGTACGATTAGGGAAGGTCAGATATGAGCACCCCCGCTCGCCCGATCAAAGATCGGCCTCTACTAACCATGATATCGAGTTTTGAAAACATTATGTACTCTTATTCCGGTTATTAGCCTAGAATAACAATGTGATGCACACAGCATACAAGTATAGACTGCATTGCTTAAGTTGGAACAAAGCATCGCACATCCGTTTGTTTTGAAAATAGATTGAATTTTGCAACTCGCAAGTATGCTAAAACACGAGTTTCGACGAATTATTCCAACTCAAGCAACCCAACCTTCACCCACAGGCATTCAGGCAGTTATATCACATAAGCAGTTAGCCTCATGGCAAGCATGCTATCATGTTAACACTCACACTCATGCAAGATGCTAAAGCGTAAAAGCTTACCTAGTACTCCGAGCCAAAACAGAAACTAGTTAGTAATCAAATGCATGATCCTAGTTCATGTTAAGATGGCTAATGTAACACATGCAAAATGCAACTAGAAATAGGCTCGGCTATTCTAAGATGTCATGTGAAATGCAACTTGATACATGTATTCAAATTAGAATTGAAATACAAATGCAGTTAGTATGATGCGCCGAGCCCGGTGCATGCAATACAGGTGAATGATGCAAACATGCAAGCATAAGTATGCTAATTGAAACATGCCCTAATCTAACCATCGTAAGATGGTAAATAAAAGGGAGAAAGACGTGGAGTTGGAAGGCATGCATCACACACACGCACGCTTATTACATAATTTGCCCTCTCTCGGAGGGTCCGAATAAATAATACAAACAGAATAAATAATTAACTACTCTAGCT
Source organism: Camellia sinensis (assembly GCF_004153795.1). Classification (NCBI taxonomy): domain Eukaryota; kingdom Viridiplantae; phylum Streptophyta; class Magnoliopsida; order Ericales; family Theaceae; genus Camellia; species Camellia sinensis. The sequence continues at coordinate 11,631 of NW_021037744.1, read as the reverse complement.
AATTAAATATTACAAACCCTTAACTAATTAACAAATTAATTAAACTATTTAGAGCAGTAAAATGGCCTCAGGAAGAGGGATGCATGCAAGCTCGGATTGGTTTCGCTCGGAAATCCATTGCCATGCCACTATTGCCTCTGTCTGCATTGTTTTGTATCTCTGAAAATAGTGCCAACCTCTATGACACTTCTGAACTGCCTTAGAGACATGCTGAGAGGTCATCAACCAAATGGAAAGGCCACCGACCATCTGTAACTGGTCATCGACCCAAAATTGTGCCCTCGCCCAAAAATGGATAGCCGGCTGGCACTGAAGATGGCCGACTGGCCATCTCTTCCTGCAGAATCCTGTTTGACAGCAGCAGAGGGCAAACAGAGTATGGCAATGCATTTTCAAAGCAATGTATGCACAATCACCCTCCCTATCATGTCATGAACTCAAGGGAGTATGGTTCTCGACCCTCGGGCCACCAATCACGCATTTCAATGCATGATGGCCAAAGGAGCCGAGTTGTGCATTTTGATGTCAAATGTAATGCACACCAAACAAACACATAAGGCCCAACCTCAATCATGGTGATTTCATGAAGCAAGGCATGCATGCAAAACGCAATGCAACCTAGGCATGCAAGCTAAGTATGTACCATGAATATGAGGGCAAGCAATGCAAACATGCAACACGGACAACACACAAACATGTAACAACATGTTAAATGGCTAAAAGAGAGAATACATACCAAATGCATTACAACCTAAGCATGCAACAACATGTCATACAGCTCAAGCAATGCAATAAAATGCAATATGGCTAAGCATGTGTCAACAATGCAAGTAATGAGCATGCAAAACATCATGCAACCAAAGCATGCAAACATGAAGCAATGTAACAACATTTGAGCAACTTGCAAAAGGTGGACTCAAACTAATATGGACCAGCCTCAGCAATGTCTAAAATCAGTGGCCAAATGTGCTAAAATGATGGCTTGACATGCATCAAAATGAAGCTCATGTAATGGTCCAAAAATGAGGTATTCATGCATAATTCTCAAACGCATTTAAATAGTGGAAAACATGGGAATATGGCCTACATATAAGCTCTGAAATATGATGCACAATGATGCCAAAACATAGAAACACCTCAACATAGGCATGCAATAGGCTCCAAAACTCGAAGCTAGGCAAGGGTATTGAACTACAACCATGCATAGCAAGAAACATTCGACCATGAGGCCCTAAAACAGAGCTAGCGCAGTCCAAAATACACACAAAATCAGTTTATGGCATGGTCAAAAAGTGCTAGAATCAAGGGTCACCAAAGCATGCAAAGTAAGCTAGTGAACCATGATTTGCACTACAACTATATGAAGCATATGAGAGGTCACCAAACCAGCCAAAAACAAAAGTTTGCCATGCCAAAATATGCCCAAATAACCACTGAAACTCAGTCAATACATGTTAGAATGAAGTGCTCCTTTGGAAGGCCATGCAAAGGGTTGTTCTACACATACATGATAGACATACAAAATGGAAAAACCACCTCTAGAAAGAGGTTATGACAGCCCTAAAACTCACTGAAAAAGGCCTGGAATGAGCCAAGGAAGCATACAAGTAAAGGCCCCTTTGAAAGGCCTTGAGGAGGATTACTCTACACATGCATAATAGACACTTTATATGGCAAAATAGGCTCTAGACAGAGCCTATGCAGACCTAAAAACTCACCAAAAAGGGCCTGAAATATGGCTTTAAAACATGCAAATAGGAGCCCCTTTGGAAGGCCAAAAATGCTAGAAAATAAGACAACAAGGGAAAGGGTCACCCCTCTCTTTCTTAGGACCTCAAAACACCATCCCCACCACTGAAATCCCTCTAGATTTCAGTGGTGAGAAGGCCAATACAAGGTGGTCCCGAAGCTCACAAAAAAGACACAAAAATGAGGCCACACAAGGCTTGAGAGGGGGTAAACAACCCCAAACACAAAAGTGATCTTAAACAAACTTAAAAAGGAGCTCAAAATAAGACTTTGTTTAGTTTATGACAAAGCTCGAAAATGCTTACAAGTAAGGCTAAAATATGAAGCAAAATAAAGACCAAAAGAGGGTAAAGTGTGTTACCCTTGTAGCCAAAAGGGGACAGCAGCTTCTTGGTCCAGAAAACTAGTCCCTTAGCCTCTGAAAATGGCTTCCAAGATTCTTAGGTTTATGATAGAGGTGTTAGGCTAAGAGTTGGTGTGCAAAGGGGCCAAGAACTATGGACTTTGGAGCTCAAAGTAGTGAGATATGTATGGTTTTTGCCTTAGCAAAATTTTTGGAACCCTTGCAATGGAAGATGAGCTCTTCTTTTATAGAGGAACAAAGGTGCAAGCTTCTCTTAGAAGCTTGAGTAAAGGGGCCAAGTTTCTCTTAGAAGCTTGGAGCAAAAGGGCCAAGCTTCTTGAGGAAGCTAGAGCAAAGGGGTCCAGCTTCCTCAAGAAGCTAAGAAAGGGTCAAGCTTCTCTTAGAAGCTTGGAGCAAAGGGGCCAAGCTTCTTGGAGAAGCTAGGCAAAGGATTCAAGCTTCTTGGAGAAGCTAAAAAGGTTCAAGCTTCTTGGAGAAGCTAGAACAAAGGGTTCAAGCTTCTTGGAGAAGCTAGGACAAAGGTTCAAAAAGTTCTAGCTTCCTCAAGAAGCTAAAACAAGGTTTCAAAAAGTTCAAACCTCCTCAAGAAAAGGTCTCAGCCAAAAAAAGTGGCCGATTGATCAAAACAACGGCTGGCCGACCAAAAACATTGCCGACCAGCTAACACCTTTGGCCGGTAGCAAGAAAACAGGGCCGATGGCCTCAAGCCGTGGCCGGTGAGGTGTGGAGATGGCCAACAAGCCAATCCCTGCCCTCAGAAGCAAAACACAAGTGTTTGGTGCAAAACTAAACACAAAACAGGCAAGTCGAGAGGTCTTGAGGCAAGGTGTGTGGCCGAGACCTCCGAGAACTCAAGACGAACACGAAGATGGATGATCATCGAGTGTTTAAACGATGACGTCCAAGTCTTGAGGACAGTCAAAAATAGGGTGTCTACAGTTACCCCTCTTTGACAGAACTCGAAAGTCATAACAATGACGGGAGTGAATGTCAAAGCCCAGAGACGACCCATTTTCGACAAGGCCGAAGACTTAAACAAAGCATACAAGCTACAAACAAAGATATGCACCCGAGGGCAGGGGCAAAATGCAAGACAATGCACAAGGCCGAGCATAACTTATGATCATGCAAAGAAAGCTGTAACGAAGCATAACATGCAACAGTTTTAAGCAAGCTAAAACCAAACTACATCATAATGCAGAAACGATGTAAGAGAATTATACAATCTTAACCATGCGCCATGCAGGAAAGACTAAGAGCGACCATTGGGGACACCCAAGGTCTCAAACAAGATTCTAACGCGTTGCACGCGAAAAGAGAAATAGTGGCATAAGCATTGGAACATGTTCCAAATGCTCTTAACCAAAGAGGGAGAAACATAGGGAAATATCCCGGTATTTTAGAAAGGTATAAGCATTGGAACGTATTCCAAATGCTCTTAACCTAAGAGGGAGAAACATAGGGACGTATCCCGATGTTTCGGAAAGAGAGAGAAACATGAGGACGTATCCCGGTGTTTCAGAAAGGTATAAGCATTGGAACGTATTCCAAATGCTCTTAACCAAAGGGGGAGAAATATAGGGACATATCCCGGTTGTTAGGAAGGAAGGAGAAACATAGGGACGTATCCCGATTTTTCGGAAAGAGAGAAAAACATAGGGACGTATCCCGGTGTTTCGAAAAAGGAGAAGAAACATAGGGACATATCCCGGTGTTTCCAAACAAAGGAGAAGAAACATAGGGACATATCCTGGTGTTTAGGAAAAGGAAAAAAAACATAGGGACATATTCCGGTGTTTCCAAACAAAGGAGAGTGCAAAACAATGCAATTGAAAGGGTGCATAACAAAGCGAGTGGAATGCGTGTAACAATACAAGTGAAGGGTGCATAACAATGCAACTAGAACCATGCATAACAACGCAAGTGAAGTGTGCAAAACAATGCAACTAGAGTGTGCATAACAATGCGATTGAAACGTGCATAACAATGCAAGTAGAACGTGTGTGACAGCGCATGTTAGAGATGTGCAAAACAATGCAATGCAGGTACACAAGACAGTGCGAGTGAGGTGCACAAAAGAAGTGCGATAAGATGCATTTTCTATGCAAGTATGGGGGCATTTTCTATGCAATCATGGAAAGCATATTCTATACGGAATCAAAAGCAAGCATATTCTATGCATGAATCATAACGATGCGCGGCACGCATGCAACAAAAGTGTATATGAAAGTGCACATCCTATGCAATAGAGGGGCATCAAACATGTACTTCAGTGCCTCCGATTTACCTCTCGGAGGACTTGGCAACACGCTTAGCTCAAAAGAGGACACCCTGTTTATATTGGCGAGAGATAACATCTGCTGCTGCTTTAATTACCATTCTGACTTGAAGCAGGCTTAAGCTTGGAGTAGAGGCACATTCATTCTTCAGAGTACTGACAAGGCCTGAAGAGGTACATCCGGAGTACAATCACGGAATTCGCTGAAGGTGAAACACACTCAGATGCTTCGGTTTTTCCTTTTGTCATTTGCTTTGCAGCCCGGAACCTATATAGCTTCAGATGGGTCCTTGTTCTACTGTTCTCTCGTGACCTGGGTTAAACCCTGCGGTTTTATAAAAGAATGAATCTTGTTTTGCACAGATGTAGAGAACGGCACGGCACTCGAAGTGCAAAACGATTTTATTTTTGAAATGGAGAAATGAGTTCTTGACCGGGATATTAAGCCTATGACTGAACACAGCGCACTACGACACAACAATGGAAAACAAAAGGTAAACAACCTAAACACATCGAGTAACACTCGAAACGACTCAAAACAAGAAACGAGAGAAAACAAAAAGACACGACACTCAGACGTGCACAGGGAGCTTGTTTCTCTGGGTATTGATTCCCACCCTTTCTCACTTGTGATTCTCACATCACTTGGCACTCAATCTCTAGTTTTATGAAAAAGCCCTTTTCTCACTTTTTCTCTCAATGCGCATCTCTCTGTTCTTAAATCTCTCATTTTTTATCCCTCTCCTGGGTGGTTAATGGATAAACAAAAAGTTGTGGGCTCTTGCCCCTAGTATTCTGCTAGATTCCCTTTCTTCTGCTCACAACAGTGAACTTCCCCCACAGAGGGGTTGCGATGCGGCTGGATGTGCAACAGATCTGCAAATGACATTGGTTAAAGATCCTCTACTGGGAGCTTGGACGTGATCAGATCTGTCCAGATGAGGAAGTGGAATATCTTTATCCATTCCACTTCGTGCTTCATACTTGGCTTGATACCTTGTTACTTGGAGGATGTGAGAGCTTTCTACCCTTTTGCGGCCAGCTTCAGTGGTGTCCTTTTCCGACAGGTAGAGTGCCCTTTTTGGCAAATATAGTGCCCTTTCGGGTAAGCATGTTGACAACGGGAAAAAGATAGAACACCTGACTCAACTGTGCCCCTAGTTTATCATTTTGACCATTTTTTGTTTTTGGTTTTCTACTAAAACAATTTTGACCAACATGAGAGTTAGATTAACATGCTTGATCGATTTTCTGATTTAAAATCATGCAAGTTAGGTTATGAGCACTAAAAATTTTCCCTTTTTTGGGTCCAAGAAATGGTCCAGTTTTGGAAAAAATTGGATAATTTTCAAGAGAATTAGTCAACCTCAGTAAAAATTCTCAAAAAATGTTTTTACAAATCATCCACTGCTCAACGAGCACGAAACTTACTTTTGAGATGTGCAACCTCGGATCCATAACAATGGAAAATTGCCCCTCGCTCGAAGAGCGCTGCATGGCAACGGAAAGTTGCCCCTTGTTTGAATGGCACCGCAGCGCTTTGAATGGCAACGGAAAGTTGCCCCTTGTTTGGATAGCGCCATAGCACACTGCAATCAGTCCTCAGAGTGACGATCACAACCGAACTCTCGGATACAGAGAAGGCAAAGACGATCAAAAACCAATACATGGACACAATTAATTGTAGAAGTGTTTGCGGCTGGACTTCAGAATGAAGTTGCCTACGTATCCCAAACATGGGAATCAAGCCTTACGTAGTTCGGGATAAGGTACACTCAGGTATTAACCTCTCCTTTTGCGCTCTAACTTTTGCCAAGGCCGCCCTTCTGGGTTTTCGACCTTGCGAGCTCTGTTTTTCTTTTCTTTTCAATTCTTTTCATATCTTTTTATTATTATTATTTTTTCATCTTTTCTTTTTCATACTTTGTATTTTTTTTCTCTTTTCTTTTTTTCCATTCTTTGCATTCTTCTTTTTTTTTTCTTTTTCTTCTTTTTCTTGCTCTAACTTTTGCCTGGGTCGCCCTTCCGGGTTTTCGGCCCAGCGAGCCTCTCAAGGGTAAAAATGTAGCTTTGTCCATATCAAATGGTTTTGAGATCCTGAAGGCATCTGAATCCAGGAGAATAGCTGTTGTTGTTTGCTGATGATGTAGGAGTCCATCCAATGGGGGTTGAGTTTGCCCCTAGTGTTGTGGATAGGAACTCGGTTGTCCTTCAGCAATGCTTTTTTCTTTCCTTCCTTCTGGGATTTGGCATTCTTGCCGATCTTCATCTTTAACTCTTCGAGCACATTTGAAATTCTTTTGCCCCTAGTTCAAAGGGGTGCTTTTGATCTAGCTTCGCAAGCTTCTTTTGACCTTCTGATCTTCTTGATCTGACTTTTCTGGCCTCTTGTTCGAGGGCTGCTTCAAATCTGGCCACACAAGCCTCACATTGTGGTTGACCGTTGAACAATCTAAATACAAGTTCAAGGTTTGAAAGCAAGGGGCCAAGTCTTGAGGCTGAGAGCGATCCTAGGCTGCACAATCTCAAGAACGATTCCACACAGGTCTTTGTAGGATCACGCAAAATATTTTTTTTGAAATCTTTTAAGAAAGTGACAAACCGCTCGCGCGGAAGACAATGTGAAACAAATCTAGATCAAGCCAGGATCCTTCTCATTACTCACATTAACAAGCATGATCTCAAACATTAAGGGCTTAGCGTGCCTTTCTTTCTCTCGATTGGTCAAATTTTACAAATCCCGAGGAATTCCTTCCTCTTCGTTTTCAATACGTTATTCAAAAAGTTTTGAAAAACTTAGGCCAAATGCAATGACTTTAAGGCATAGAAAAGCAAGTGAAAAGCATTGCCATTTCATTCAAATCCTCTGACACAACTGGCACAAGGCTGAAGCAAACACAAGAGTGTGAAAATCATTGTTGTTCATTCAAATCTGTTGTCATTACTGGCTCCAAGGCAGAAACAGACTCAAAAGAAAACGAAAAGACAAAAGCAAAACAAAATGGTGATGCCCGAGGTAACACCCCCGGAATCACCCAACCTTAACAAAATAGGACTGGCTCGATACAACAAGACGGACCCAACTGACTCAATATGAAAAGACTGAATTAATACAAAACGACAAGACTGACCCAATACCTAAGTCAGAAAGCACAAAACTAGCATTCCCAAAATGCTCAAAACAGTGCGTGCCATACGCCACATCCGGAGTAAACTGAGTGCCGCCCGCAGGTGGTTCATCCCTCGATCACATCATATTATTCCCCACAAGTTCACTGATCAAGTGTCGATAGACTTTACAGGACCTGGTGCGGGGATGACCCTGTTGTCAATCAAATTTTGTATCTCATGGCGGAGACGGACGCAACTGTCGGTGTCATGACCGGTCTGTTGATGAAAAGCACAGTACTTAGTCGGGTCATGCTTTGAAGGGAGAGGATCGAGTAGAGGCCATTGTTCTAATGGTTTCAGATGTCCTTTCTTGAGTAGGACCCCCAGAGCTTTAGACAAAGGCATATAAAGCAGGGTGAAAATCCTCTTGCCCCGGGGTAGATAGTCTGAGGTTCGGGGGTTTGGATTGGATGTACCAACAAAGGGGGTGGCTGTTTTGGTGGTGATCATTCTAACTTCAGAAGATCTCGCAGCTGTATCACCACTGGTTGTCGAATTCGAATTGTAGGAAAACGCCCTCCTGGGCTGCTCTCTATCTTTGTCAATCAGGCCCTGTTTTAAAGCATCCTCAATCTGTACTCCCATCTCATGCAAATTTGAAATGGTGGGGAAGGGGAGAACGATCATCTTCTGTATGAGCTTGGGTTAGAGGTTGCGCACAACCATCCGAATCTGATCTTTGTCGGTTGGCCTAATGGTCATCATTGAGGCCTTGGCCCTCCACTGCGTCACAAAGTCAAAAAAGCTCTCCTTAGGCTCTTGCCTAGTCGTCTCAAGATCACGGGTTGTAATCTCGATCTGTGTATTATAGGAGTATTGAAGGACGAAAGCCTCGGCCATCTCATCCCAATTCCTCTTGGCATCGTCTTCCAATTTTGCATACCAGATGGCCGCTACACCTGACAAGGTTCGGCCGAATAAAGAAAGCTTCTGTAGTCTGGTGAGGCCCATCGGCCTTAGTATGTCTGAAAACAGCCTCAGGTACACCATGGGATCCCCGAATCCAACAAATCGGTCAATAAGCGGCATCTTAAATCTGTCCGGTAGCGTCACGGCTGCGTCGGTATACCCATCCTCGATGTCCAGGATGGACTTCACTCCTTGGGATTTCTTGAACAGCTTTTCAAGCTTGTTCAGTTTTAATACCGTGGGGTCCACCTCGAATTCGAAGGGAGAGTCCGGTAGAATGGTAGGCGTTTTGGATTGCTGGGGTAGGATTGGGGGCAAGGCCGGCCCTGTTGGAATGTTTGTACCTTCCTGGACATTTGGTGTTTCCCCAGGTGTCGGAACCCCTGGTGGTGGAGGAGCTTGATGCGAAGCAGATGCTCCGTTTTGCTGTTGCAACCTGGTGATTAGCTCTGCCAGCTGGGCCATGATCGCAGCCTGCTGTTTGGCAAATTCCACTTGGCGAACAGCGTCCTGCTACATGAGTTTCATACTTTCTTGGAGTTGACGCATCATTTCCTCTATCCCTGCCATGTTCTGCTATTCCAGATGACTGACCAGTATTTCTATCTCTATGGTAAAAACTGAGATCTCAGCCCGACTGTTCACTGGTGGGGTGGATAAGGACCACTGATCTGGTAACTGCTGAATTGGTGATATGTGGCTGACTGGCCCTTTTACCCTGCCTCTGGCGAAGGAACGCTGATTTTCCCTTGAACTGAATCTCCGACCTGACAAAGTCTATCAACACAAGTCCAATGAATCTGGGGGATCTCAGAGCCTTCTGAAGTTATGGTTCCAAGACTACCTAGCAAAAGAGAAAACAGACATCATCTCGGCCTAATTTCACCAAAACAGATTTGAGCATAGATGAATAACTACGCTCCCTGCAGAATTCTGCCCAAAATTCTGCCTGTAAACCGATACCCTCAAGTAAAACTGATTCCCCAAATACTGATGCCCACAGGCCTGATACCCAGACTTGCAACTGATACATGCATTCCCTGTAGAGATACACTCTAGAGCACATAGCAAACAAGTGAGAGCCAAAACACCCCTATGTCAGGGTAGGATTTCCCTGTCCTATTTTGTCAGGAGCTAGGGTTTCACTACGCACGCAACGGTTTCAAACAACCTACAATCGGGTAAGCAACCTGTCCTAGTTTGGAATGGTCACTATGGATTCCAAATATGCACTAGGTCGAATGGTAAAAAAGGGTGCCCCGGTAAAAACCGGGGTTTGTGTTCCCATCGTGGCAGAGCCCGTAACCGGTCAGCCTTATGGCACGCTTAACAAAATGAGCCTCCATCAAACCGTTCAGGAATAGCAGATGGCAAACACGGTGTCCTAGGCGCACCAATGCACATGCAATGCAAAGAAACACATAAGTGTGAACAAAACAAGATATCATGAGTTCGAGTCAAGTTCTCTAACTCCCTAGCAGAGTCGCCAGAAACTGTAGACGTCCCCGAACGTCCCGGGAGGGAATCCCGTTCTATTCATTTGGGCTGACTACAGTTCAGGACTCAAGTTGTCATGGTTCTAAATCTGAACCAAAGAGTCCAAATCTGGCAAATCGTTTTTGAAAACAGATTTTTTGTAAAGAAGTGCCAAACATGGACTGCTTTGCCAAATATAGAGTCGCCACCTAAATATTTATTTTGGGAGAATTTAGGAAACCCTGACTCGTTTCCTAAGGCCACGTGTCCGTCATCACCAAAGTTGCCTCGGCTCGAAAACTTGGGTACGATTGGGGAAGGTCAGCTACGAGCACCCCCGCTCGCCCGTTCAAAGATCGGCCTCTACTAACCATGATATCGAGTTTTGAAAACATTATGTGCTCTTATTCCGGTTATTAAGCTAGAATTACTATGTGATGCACATAGCATACAAGTATAGATTGGATTGCCTAAGTTGGAACAAAGCATCGCACATCCGTTTGATTTGAAAATGGAATGAATTTTGCTACTCACAAGTAGGCTAAAACACGAGTTTCGACGAATTATTCCAACTCAAGCAACCCAACCTTCACCCACAGGCATTCAGGCAGTTATATCACATAAGCAGTTAGCCTCATGGCAAGCATGCTATCATGTTAACACTCACACTCATGCAAGATGCTAAAGCGTAAAAGCTTACCTAGTACTCCGAGCCAAAACAGAAACTAGTTAGTAATCAAATGCATGATCCTAGTTCATGTTAAGATGGCTAATGTAGCAAATGCAAAATGTAACTAGAAATAGGCTCGGCTATTCTAAGATGTCATGTGAAATGCAACTTGATACATGTATTCAAATTATAATTGAAATACAAATTCAGTTAGTATGATGCGCCGAGCCCGGTGCATGCAATACAGGTGAATGATGCAAACATGCAAGCATAAGTATGCTAATTGAAACATGCCCTAATCTAACCATCGTAAGCTGGTAAATAAAAAGGAGAAAGACGTGGGGTTGGAAAACATGCATCACACACACGCACGCTTATTACATAATTTGCTCATTTTAAATAGGGCAACATGGTAAATTGGGCAACTTATGTAATTTAGCTCATTTTAATCTAATTTAATCATACCAAATCACAATTCAGATAAATATGCCATAAAATCACATAAATTATGATTAACACATATCACTAATCAATTTCAGATTCGGTCACCGATAAGGCCTTCAATTTGCAGTTTAAACATAAAATATGAACAAATAATTAAACAGTCAAACAGATAGACATGAATTTAAACTAGTACGTTTAATCAGTCAGTTCAGTGTTTCAGTCGATTCAATTACTTATCATAATCAGTCACAGTTTAGCAGTAATCAGTAGGGTTATCAATAATCAGTGGTGAGGGTTATTACAATTATATGTGTTAAATACCTATGATTAGAGGTTTTATCCTTGGTCATAGGTGGGGGATGACACGGTTGTGTTGAATAGATTAGGTGCATGTATTAAACTTGTATTTTTTGTGCATGTAACATGTTGTGATGGTTTGTAATCAATGTTGCGCTGAGAATGAGAGGTACCATTACCTTCCAATTAGCACCTAGAGAATTGGTTGCGCTCCGAATGAGTGGTAACAGTACCTTCCAGTTAGCGTCTGGAGAACTTGGTAGAGGTACCATT
>NW_021037739.1:0-10332 GCF_004153795.1 Camellia sinensis | reverse complement strand
AGGAGAGGAGAGAGAGAAGGAGGACCGAGAGAGGAGTGAATTAGGAGTTTCAGAAATCTGATGAAGGGAAAAAGAAGTGAGCAAGAAATACGAATCGTGTAAAGCTTTTACTGGAAACTGGGAAGGGAAGTTGTGCTCATAGTGTGACAGATCGATGAAAGGCGAGGCAAAGTTCGAAGTGGGTATAGTGCGATAAAGATGGGTCAATATGCTTATGCGACGTGAGTCGTGTACTCGCTAGCACCACTCGTTTCAAGGAGATCTGGATAAATGTAAGCCTATTTAAATAGGGATATTGAAGGAAGTATGTTAAGGTTGGAAGGGTCAGATAGGAAAGCTGAATTAAATGATAATGCAATTGGAGTTCGGTTACACGTAGAGGATGTAGGATTAATGAGAATAGACAGTTTTCAGGCACTCAAAAATATTCTGGAAAGGTAGAGCGGTGTGCGAGCTGTGGAAAGTACCATTTCGGGGGTTGTGTTTGGTCAACCGGAGTTGCTATGGATGTGGGGAGATTATGGCATCGGTGATAGGATGGCTCGAGCAGGAACGATGATGGAGAGGAAATTGGAAGACTCAGGATTCTTGAAAAAGAAATAACTCGGGGGATACAGCGGACAGGGGCAGAAGTTTTCGATTAGTGGCAGGAGACGCCCAGGAAGTGTAAGCAGTGGTGGTCAGGTACCCATTTAATTTTTGATTTCTCTAAGATGCATACGTATGATTGATTTCGGTTCTACTGTTAACATGTTGTGTCATTATTGTGTCCAGAAGAAGGTTTGAGGAGTGAGGAGGGGGAGGATATTTTTATAAAATCAGATTGATAGCATATTTTGGTGTACTACTCATAGCATGGCGAGAATAAATGATTGTCACATCCACTGTTGTATTGGAGGTGGTTGTTATTGGTTAATGAATTGAGGAGGGTAGAGGGTTGTTAGTCTGATTCTGATGCATAAAGCATCTATTCGATGTCAATATTGGGATTATTGTGTTGGTATAGTAGCGACCATAGCTTTACAATTAATTGTGTTTACTAACAGAATAGTGGATTAAAGGGACTAGAGTACGCGGAGGTATTTTCCGGTAAAGGAGTAAGTACTCAAAAGATTAACTTTCTCTACTGAGGCTAAGGTTGATCAAAGGAGTGTAGGGTTATTTGGGCATGGTATAACTAGTGATTAAGATACGAAAAGAGATGGAAATGTGTTGAGATAGCGATGCAGATAGAAGTCTCTTTCTGGTGTTGAGGAATATAACTAGATGTCTTTCGAATGGTTGCCTTGGCACATATAGTCGATTATGATGAATAGGTTTGACTAGTGGAACATCTTATATAGGTAGAACACTTTCATCGCAATCGCTACTAAGAAGGGGCCAGCCGAACTTAGTAGGAATGATTGAACTAGAAAGAAAATTGTTGGATAAGGGATTTGTATAGGCGGAGTTTTTCGTATGGGGTACCGGTTCATGTTTGTTAGGAAAAGGTGGACACTTGCCTTTGCTGATTACAAGGAATTAAATGTTGATTAAGAAGCAAGTATCGATTGCGAAGGATTGATGATATTTTGTTAGATAAACTTAAGAGGAGGCATAGTTTTTCCAAGATGTGACCTTAAAAGGTCAGGCTAGACAGTATGAAGTTAACAGACGAGGACATAGGAGAAATACTGGCTTTTGTGGACAGATTATGGAATAAAACGAATTTTTTGAGTAAGTTAGGAGTAAAACGCCAGCCGGCATATCATAAGGAATTGATGATACAGAAGATACTTAAGACATACATAGATGAAGTTGTCATTATTTTTATCGAGTCGTAATATTTGATCATATTCGGAGTGACGTACGAGCGGAGAAAATCATTCTGAGACTTGCTCTGCAGACTTGAAGAGATAAAAAGTTGTAGCAGTTGTAGTAAATGGCGGTTTTGGGTTTTTCATGGTATTATTTCTTAGGGCAATTGATTACTGAAGAGCTATAATCAGATTGACAGATTGCAGTTAAGGTATTTGAAGGGCTGTAAATGTGAATTAAGACTGACTGAGTAACGGTCCGAGGTTCGTAGTTTTTCTGATGGGTATGTTGGGAGTGTTGATTACAGAGAGATGGGAAGTTTTGTAGAAAAGGAGTATTTCATGAGGATATGGGTGCCATTAGAAGAGAAGAAATAACTAAGGGGGGGAGAAAGGATAAAAGTAGGTGAGTTCAGCTTCTGATGGACCATGAAGAGAATCGAGCCTGTTGACCAGAAGAGTGAAGAGAGGATGATGTAGTTACAGGCACCAATCATATACCTACAAAGAGTTCGGTCTGAGGACTTTTCAGATTTACAGTGAATGGGGTTGTTCCATAAGGGTTTGGGTTCGTGTTAATATAGGTTGGAAGAGAGGGTAATATCTAAGGGCGTAGGTTTCGGTAGTTGACCAATGAAAGAATTACCTACCATGTCTGGAGTTAGCATGCACCGTGGTTTTTATGGCTTAATGAAGATATGAGGTCATTACTTGTATGGAGCATTTGCCAAAGTTTTCACCGACAAAGAGTCTGAGTATCTTGTTCACCACTGAAGAAGGTTAAATAATGAGGCGGAGAAGATGGGGATACAGAGGCTGATTGAATGGCTATTGAATGAGATATCAGTTATATCACAGGTAGGCAAACTCCGTAGCCGAACAGCATATAAGCTAGAGAAAGCTTAGCGTGGTTTGGGGTGTACTGGAGATCTTCAGCAGGAACAGCATCGTTGAAGGAAAGTGAAGACAGGCAGAATTGGAAGATATAATGGTTCTAAAAGGGTAATTTGATGAATTTCGATTCTCTCTCAAGTTGAGGCTCTATGGATATCAAGTGGAAATAGGTGCTTAAGTTTTGAAGGAAGATTGTGTGTTAGCGAAGTATCTATAGTTATGAAAGGAAGTATTTGCACAAGAGGCCCTTATGTTCAAGTTTTGCCATTCATCTTACAGGGGCCAAAGGATGTATCAGGAGTAAAGCGGACTTTTGGTGGCCAATACATGAAAAGAGAGATAGCGAGTTTTAAGTATTTAGTGTTTGTGTTGGTCGCAATGAGCAAATTTGAGGCAGAATCGCACGAGCAGGGAGATTCGTTAAACACCTTTGAATCTATTGATATATGGAATGGGAGTCAAATTCATGGATTTCGTCGTTGGGAATTTGCCCGAGAGAACGGCAGAGAGGGTAGTGGTTCATTTGGGTTGTGATCAGGTTTACTATAGGTCTAGCTCACTTTTCTTGTGCACTGATCCGACTCACCTTCAAAATGACCAACGAACTTGCGAAATTGTACATGAATAAGAGATGTTAGGAACATTCAATGGTGTGCCAAACTGAATAATTGATGTCAAGAAGAGATACGGTCGAGAGGTGTACTTCTAGATTTGTGTGGGAGGATGTTCTTACAAAGGAGCCTTTAGAAGCAAAGAGGTTGATGAAGTGGTTCAGCCCAGCCTTTCATCAAGAAACGAGGTCAACGGAGAAGAATGATCCAACAGTCGAAGACATGGCTCCAGACTATGCGTATTGGATTTCAGGGGAAGCTGGGATCCAATTTTCCATTAGTGATCGCGTCACAACAGTTATACAGCCAGTAGGATGGCGGGTATGAAGCTTTGTAGGGAATAGAAAGTGCAGTGCGATATGTTGGAACTGCAGGTAGGGAGAAAGTCTTAATTGGCCCCCGAGTTGATTCAGGTGCATGAAAAGATCAAACTCATTTCCAGTAGAGGATTAAAAACGAAGAGTCGACAAAAGTGTTATGCGACCAAAGAAGGAGGGGAGTTTTACGAAATTTGAAATGGGGATATGTATTTCTGACGGTTAGAGAAGGAGTTTGGAGATTTGGGAAGCAAGGGTAAACCTTGACCGGTATATTTGGGCGGTTTTGAAATTCTTTGGAGGAGTTAACACGTTGCTATTAACAGACTCGTTTAACCAAGATTTGAGCCAGTCAAGCGTGTTCTGTTTATAATGTGTGAGAAATATTATATAGATGACCATGGCATGATAAATGAATTAATACGGGGTGTGTTTAATGCAGAATTGGGCTACGAAGGAGAAGCCGAATGGAAATATATCGACAGAAGGCCCAAGTGAGAGTTGAGACCCCTAAGTTCGACTATCAATGGTCGACTCGAATGGTGTAGAAGCGGTTAATGGCGAGGAGTGCCAATGGGAAGGAAGAGGAGATGAAAATCGTTGACACGGAAAGTTATTCAGATAGGAAGGAAGGGTAATTAGATGCTTTTGGGGACAACTTTCTATTTAGGAGGAAGGGTAGACTGTGTGGGAAATATTTTATATTTCTCATTATGTTAATAAGAAGAAGACATAGATAATGATTATGACTATGTTGTTTTGCATGTTAGTGTAGTGTATTTGAGTTTCGTTGCAGGCTAATGTGATCCACGTACTTGTTGTCGATAGCATTGTGATTTTGTCTAGGTGTGTATTGCCTTGTTTTGATTCTTCCTTGATGTGAAACTTAAGGTCAGCTGCTAAGTTAATGCCTAGCAACGAATGTCATTCCCAAGCGGAGGGTCGATATACTTAGTGCTAGTAGTATTTGGACTTGTTGACTAATTCGTTCTCCTGGCTTGACAAATGTAGCCGAGTGCTTAGTTGCACCAAGATGATCTCTGTCTGAGTGGTAATGGACCTAGACAGAGGTGTGGAGCAGCATTCTAGGCCAAAGATGTGGCATACAGTTAGTCAGTTTATGTCTTCTAGCAAGGTCATTTGGTTACTTAGTTGCCTGAAGTCTTTGTTGCCGATTAAGAATAAACAACGTTTCGGGAATGTGTCTTTACCGTGTAGAGTATTGTTTAGATAAGATTGTTTTGTTTTAGGACGGGAGTTGGTGCTTGCCGTGCTGTCAGAGTGATGCTCTCATACCGTTTACTTTGTTTGACGATTCCAATGCTTTGGTCTAGTTGTCATGTCAACTTTCAGGGTGAACCCAAAGTCGCCATGCTGTAGATAGATCATAAGGATAGAAAGAGGTTAACCCCAGAACCGGGTAAAGAAAACTAATAATTATAGTTATAGAAATAGGATTGTAAGAGAGTTAAAATTTAGGGAAAAAAAAGAAAGGTGTTTTTTGAGTGAGGGTAGAGTCTTGCAAGGCTTGAATTCCTAGACGATGAACGTTAGATCGTGAGTATCTAAGTTAGATATGTCTTAGAAGTAATGGACTACGCTAAGATAGATTATCATAATGTTACAATATTGTTATTTGCATTGCATGATTTGGTATTATTGATTTTTGTAAGCCATGTCGTTTTTTGAAGTTTCGAGTTTTAGGGAGAGAAGGAGAAAGTGAAATACACGATGTGTTTTTTCAAAGGATAGAGGTCTTGTTTTGTATTCCGTAAAGTCTTGCGGAAATAAAAGAATAGTTTTTTGGGTGTTTATTTCCGAACGAATTCAAGTACGGGTGCCAGGTCATGTTTTTAAACTCATGGCAAGAAAATCCAATTTTGTGAATGCAGTCCATGATCGAACCATATGCGTATTTTTCATGTTTTCCCCTTTATGTTCTTCATGTTCATCAGAGAGGGAAATAAGTCCCGGACCTCTATTTCTTGCATGTGGCCCTCGGGAACACATCCATCGGCGAGGAGGTGTGGAACCTGGCTAGGACTGGTTGGTGCAGCATGTTTCCGAAACTCATTGTGTCATAGAAACTTTGTTGAAAAGTGCATTCAATAGGCTTTGACTATGTGTTTGTAGGATCTGGGCTTGATTCGCTCGATGTTGTGAAGAATATGTAGTGGTAATTTTTAATAAAGCTTATTGTTTAACTTGCTTTCATTAAAATCTCGTCTTGCCTTAGTTTTTGGAAAAGTATTATGTTCTCCGCATGAATGATATCCATTTTATTGTATTATTAAACTGATGAGTCTTGGTTTTGATGGACATGTTGGTTGAAAGTACTTAACGTGCATTCAGGGGACTATAATAGCTAGCTAGAACCTCTTGTACTTGAAAGTCCTTAGCTGCAGGGGATAATATGGATGACTCAATAGAGTGTTGAAGTTACTTAGCTGAGGAAGGATATAAAATGCAACCGTGAACTTTTGTCTTAATGGAATTGTCATACATCTGAGCCCGGTTGGTATTAAAGTAGAAGTGTAAATAAATCCAAAGGACGTGTGAAAGGGGACTGAGAAGTGAGGACTTGATCCCGTTAGATTTGTAAACGTTGACTATATGTATTTTGGTTTTTGAAGAAATATAATGTGATTATTTAATCTGCAAAACCTTTTTTTCTAAGTATATGTCACTGGGAGGTTGGGCCAAGCTGCCTCTCTATTATGAATATAAATAGTGGATGAGTGGAGACAAGGAAGGCAATGAAGGGGTAGAAAGTGTAGGTCCGGATGTGCTTTTTGGGTGCATTGCGACAGTGTTTTTAGGATTTAGATCCATTATATGATACAAATCTTTGAAAGATCATGGCTTCTTAGTCTGATACATTTCCTCGTGTACTTGTGTATCGTGGCTTGAGGGAAGCTTTTTGGGTCAAGATGTATTTGGTATCTTTATCATTCTGTATGTATATCTAAGTTTTGTAAGACTTTGTTATTAAATGTATGTCATTATCATTGGACTTAAGCACAGGTATCCATCATGGGACTATTTTTAGATTCTGTAGTTGTAGGGTATAATATGCGTTTTAATATATGAGCCAAAGGATCATTAGTAAGCCCAATTATTTTTATACTCTTGTTAAGTTTGTGTTAGATTTTGTAAGTTTGGCCTTCGGAGTAATACAGCAGATTAATGGGCCATAACACGGCACAACTACTAGGGCGAGGGGCGGTTTGGGGTCGTGACATTCACTAACCGCCCGGCAGGATCCAATAGCTAAAAACCCGACCCCCAGAGAAAAGTGAAAAGACTCAGAACCCAGAAACACCCAGTATAATAGCCAAACACCCCACTATACAGACCGACCCCCTGCGTTGACCGGTCGGCACCAGCCCGACCGCTCGGTCGGTTCGAGCGGTACACCCCTCTTAATTCTCCCATGGAACAAGTCCTCAACCAGATCCAACGGGACTACCCCCTCAAATGGCCCCTACCTTCGCGGACCCCTTCCAATTGGAAAGACCAATCCAAATATTGTCGTTTCCACCAGGACCATGGCTATAACACTGATGACTGCATCAACCTCAAGGATCAGGTCGAGAACCTAATACGTCAAGGGCGTCTCAGCCGGTTCACGGACACCCGCCCACAGCAAAGGCAAAGAACCGAGCCCCTCAGAAATAACCGCCTGCGCACCCCACCCCGGTAGCCAGCCCAACCTAACCAAAGCCATGATCGCCCTCCACAACAGCCTCAGCCGCCAGGTAATCCCCCTCTACCAGTTGGTGAAATCCGAGTCATTTCAGGTGGCCTTGCTTGTGGGGAACCATCCCACTCGGCTCAGAGGGCAGAACTCAGAAAGATAAGGCAAGGCTCAGACAAAGCAGTTGCCACGGTAGACCGACCCTCCAAACAGCCCAAGCAGTGGACAGAGCCCATCACCTTCACGGACGCCGACTGTACAGGCATCCGTTATCCTCATGATGACCCTCTCGTCATTTCTGCCCTCCTCTCCAACTATAAGGTCAGACGGGTTCTCATCGACAACGGCAGTTCTTCAGACATCATATTCCTCAACTGCTTTCGCCAGCTTGAGATTGGGGAGGAAAGTCTGTCTCCACTCCAAACCCCTTTGGTCGGTTTCACTGGCGACCGGGTGACCTCCATCGGCTCCATCGATCTCCCCCTCACCATCGGCGAATACCCATGGCAGACTACCAAGTTGCTCACTTTGCTTGTGGTCGACTGTCCCTCTGCCTACAACATCTTCCTTGGTCGCACCGCCCTCAACGCTTTCTAAGCTATCACTTCAACCTACCACCTCGCCATAAAGTTTCCTACCGACCTGGGCGTCGGGACAGTAAGGGGAGAGCAGGCCGTAGCCAGGGAATGTTATGTCGCCTCACTCAAGGAAGTCAAGCTGAAGGAGGCCATGATCATTGAACGACTTGACGTCCGAGATGAGGACGAGCTGGTCAGAGGAGAACCGGTGGAGGAGCTCGTTGAGATTCCCATTGATCCCACCAACCCAATGAAAACTGCCAAGATCGGCAGCCAACTATCCCCCCAAGCTAAGGCCGACCTTACCGCCCTTCTGATCGAGCACAATGATGTATTTGCCTGGACCCATTCAGACATGCCGGGCATTGACCCTTCTTTCATAACTCACCGCCTCAACATCGAACCCCATTTCCGACCTTACCGCCAGAAGCAGCGCATCTTTCATCCAGAGCGCAATACTCTTATAGCCGCAGAGGTTGACAAGCTCCTTGAGGCCCAATTCATCAAAAACGTGGATTACCCTAAATGGTTGTCAAATGTGGTCCTAGTCCGCAAGAACAATGGCAAATGGCGACTCTGTGTCGATTACTCTGACCTAAACCGAGCTTGCCCCAAAGACAGCTATCCTCTTCCCCGCATAGATCTGCTGGTCGACGCCACAGCCGGTCATCAAATGCTCAGCTTCATGGATGCTTTCTTTGGGTACAACTAAATCCTGATGTACCCGTCCGATCGGGAACATACATCTTTCATTACCGACCAAGGTACCTACCACTACCGCGTGATGCCATTCGGACTGAAGAATGCTGGGGCCACCTACCAACGGTTGGCCAATACCGTTTTCCATCATCAGATAGGTCGAAATATGGAAGTATATGTCGACGACATGCTAGTCAAGAGCAAACTCTTTATTGATCATCTGACCGACCTGCGAGAGACCTTCGCCACCTTACGCAAGTACCAAATGAAGCTCAACCCAGATAAGTGCACCTTCGGCATAGGATCTGGGAAGTTTCTGGGTTTTATGGTCAGTCAGCGGGGCATTAAAGCTAACCCTGAAAAGATCAAGACCTTGATTGAGATGCAGTCACCTAGAATGGTTAAGGAGGTTCAAAGGCTCACTGGCCGAGTTACGGCCCTTAACCATTTCATTTCTCGCGCAACAGATAAGTGCCTACCATTCTTCAAAGTTCTTCGGCAAACTTTTGAATGGACAACTGAATCTGAAGAGGTTTTTCAGCAGTTGAAGCAGTGCATGGCCAATCTCCCCCTCCTTTCACAAGCAATTACGGGCGAGCCCCTCTTCCTCTATTTAGCCATCTCAAGCACCGCAGTCAGTGCAGCTCTTATCAGGGAAGACGACTCTGTCCAACGGCCAGTCTACTACATCAGTCGGGCTCTCAAGGGAGTAGAGCAGAATTACCCGTTGTTAGAAAAATTATCCTTGGCCTTGGTCACTGCCTCCAAACAGCTCCGTCCTTACTTCTAGGCCCATTCCATCGTGGTTCTCACCAACCAACCCTTGAAGAAGGTCATGCAATAACCAGAACTTTCCGGCAGACTCATGCAGTGGTCAGTGGAACTCAGTTAGTTTGACATCTCCTACCGGCCTCGAATAGCAATTAAGGGACA
This sequence comes from Camellia sinensis, assembly GCF_004153795.1. Classification (NCBI taxonomy): domain Eukaryota; kingdom Viridiplantae; phylum Streptophyta; class Magnoliopsida; order Ericales; family Theaceae; genus Camellia; species Camellia sinensis. Next base: position 807 of record NW_021037739.1, on the reverse strand, counting down.
GGCTATCGCGGATTTCATCCTGGAATTCACTAATCCTACCCCAACCACTACCCCTCCACCCCACCAACCCCTACCGAGCCAGAAGACCCGCATTCTTGGACTCTCAACGTCGACGGATTATCCCGCAGGGAAGGTAGTGGGGCTGGCCTCATTCTCACCGCCCCTGAGGGTGGCTATTTCAAATGTGCTCTCCGTTTCTTGTTTAATGCCAGTAACAATGAGGCTGAATATAAGGCATTGATAGCAGGACTCCGCCTCGCCAAGGACATTGGAGTCAGCTACATCCGGGTGTTCAGCGACTCCCAGCTCATTGTCGGCCAGATTACGGGGGAATTCGATGCCAAGGAGGACACAATGTGGGCTTACAGGGATATGGCACTCTCCCTTGTTCGCCTCTTCAATACCTTTCACATCAAGCACATACCTCAGACGGAAAACTCCAAGGCAGATGAGATAGCTTAGTTGGCCTCTGCAGACCAGTCCGACCTCAGCTACGGTGTCCGCCTCGAATACCTAGCCCACTCGGCCATCTCACCCGACCTACAAGAAGTGCAGTTCCTCCAAAACGAACCCATCCCTTGGGTGTCCGACATCTTCCTATTTTTTACAACGGGGGAACTCCTAGATGACCAACAGCAGGCTGCCAAAGTCAGGGCCCGGTCGTCCAACTACATCCTGGTCAGTGGCGTCTTGTACAAACATGGTTTTTCATGACCATACATGTGATGCCTCAATTCGGCTCAAGCAACCTATGTAATGCAGGAAATCCATGAGGAAATTTGTGGTAATCATTCGGGCGGCAGGTCT
>NW_021037734.1:0-15221 GCF_004153795.1 Camellia sinensis | reverse complement strand
ATCCCCAGATATAAACCCTAGAAAACCAAAAAGAAGATCTGGAGAAGTTCAATCAATCACCTAGTTTTGGGAGAAAACCAAGTTTTTATAGGGAACCAAAAAGTAATCCTAGATTGGGCCGAAAACGAACTCTTTATCAAATCTGGAAATCTGGTTTCGCGCGGTCCGCTCGAGCGCCCTTTTACCCGCTCGAGCGGAGACTTCAAATTCTGTGATTTCATACAGGCTCAACGCTCGAGCGTCGGTTTTGCCGCTCGAGCGGTAAACCACACTATCCAGTACTTTTGCAGGCGACTGCAGAGATGCTGAGAGCTTCCAATCCACGCTCGAGCGCCCGATGTCCCGCTCGAGCGGACAGGCCAAAACTAGGAAAATCTGGAAAAATAAAACATGATCGAATGGCAACTTTGAATGCATTTTTGCATTTTGCTTCGGGGGCGCTGCCCCTCGACATAATCAGCGAAGTGGCAATCTTGAAAGCATTAGCATCACAAACTTCTCTGAATGGCACAATTCGGGTTGGATTCGCATCTAAACACTCATAGCCTCACTGAAATAAACAAAGTGAATAAAATTACAACTCAAAGGAGTTTTGTCAAACGGGATTGCCAAAAAATAAAACCTAACAATCACAAACTTCTCTGCAAGGCTCGATTCGGGTTGGATTCGCATCTAATAAACTCATAGCCTCACTGAAATAAAAGTGCGAAAACAAATACAACTGAAAGGAGTTTTTTCAAACGGGGTTGCCAAGAATAAAAACCTAACAAGTTGTATAAAGTTATCCAAAAAATATGAGTCTAATGTCACATGATTTTTTGATTTTATAAAAATCATAAAATAAGTTGGGTTGGTTCATAATAGCTAAGCTTTGGGCCATAAGTGGATTTTGATAAATTGATTCATCCAACTTATCCACTCTCAGTTGGTTCATTTAAGGGATATATGTTTTCACTCAATAAAGTGGGTGAAATATGGGTTTACAGTCAATAGTAGGTCTCAAGTGGTAGATTAATGGGATTTTATGATTTTTTTAGTAACTAGTTCTTTAATTATTGTTGTGTCCCTGTTTTGGTTACTAAAAAAAAATATAAATACTTATGTTGAAGCCTGCCCTTGTTCATCACTTCACTCCAAACTATCATTTTACTAAAATTGGTTGCCTAAATTGTTTGCAAAACCAAAAAGAAAAACAACTTAGTCTAATTCCCTGGGTCTCAATCATTTTTAAAAACATCTCTTGCACACCAAATTTATTTTTCTTATGGTTTTTGTTTCATTTCATCTTTGCAATTGAACCAGAGAGAACCACGGCCAGGGATAATGGAAAAAGGGCAGAAAATTAAAACAAAATAATATAGAAAGACTTTTATTCTTATAGTTAACAGTGAAATATTTCAAATTCAAAAAATATTTACTACGAGTCTATAACACATCAAGAACAAGAATTTTAATTTTATTCCCATTATCAAGATATTTGAATGATCAACAAAAACACTTCATTAGCACTTAACACGCAGGGACTATTTTAATACTTTGTATTCTAAGTCTTCCATTGTTTGATACTCTATTTTTTTGTTGTTAAAAAGAAAAAGTTTAGAGGCAAGATTGAACTTAGTGTTTATCAGTAACAAAAATACATTGGGAGTGGGTGGCAGGGGAGGAGAGGAGGGAGGGAGGTGGCAGATGGTGATGGGAGAAGTGGGTTGTTTATCAGTAACAAAAAGGTTTGATCATTTTGTTTGATTACCAATTGTATTCTATGGAAAGATAATGAGCCACATCAGCTAGGATTTTGAGTCCTGAAAAAGTAAAACTTTCATAAAGATTATGCACATTTAAGGGAAATCTTTGCAACAAGTAAACCCAACCTCCGTCGCAAAGTGCTGAAACTGTCACAAGTAGCTGCCATCTAGTTTTGCCTCCTAAAAGGTTCCCATGTAGTTACTAGGGTGCCATGAAGGAATAATATCAGAACAAACATATAGTGAAGCCAAAAAATTCACAGAAGAACATGCAAGCAATTTCAAAGGGAAAGTCATAGTGAGGTGAACGTTCCCTTCTATTATCAAACTTCATTACACAAAACTAACTGATTCAATCAAAATGAATTGTTGTTTGTTTTGACTAGTGTTATGGATGACCTGACAATTCTATTTCACATCAGCTAATCTAGTAGCTAGTCAAACTTCATTACACTTATTTAGATTACACTACTAGAATTTAAAATACTTCTAAATCAAAAAAATTAGATTACACTACTACACTTATGGCAAGCGGGTCACCATCATGATCTAAAGATCTTTCAAGGTTCACCGTTGACCGGCCACTAGCTAAACACAGAGCAAAACACAAGCCAGAAAAATTAGAGAAACACATGAACCAGTAGCGCAGCATATCAATTCAAAGTTAAAAATTGCCAAAGAAATTATGCAACTTACCTACTACAAGCCAAATGAAAGGAAAGGCTAAGTTTTAACATCTTGAAATTAAACCATGTACTAGAGTGACATGATCATTGATCAAAATTACAAGATTGAATGCCATGGCAATTCACGACCAACTAGTGAGTTTTTTTTTTGTAAGAAGCTAAAGAGTCACTGAATTTAATATAATAAAAAAATTATTAAACAAGTCCATAATGCACACAAGCTCCTATGGTCATAACTACTAAGATTAATGATCATCTTTATTGTTAAGACAATATTACTTCTCTTACTCAATAAAGCATTAAATCTAAACTATTGAAGTTTGTTATGGAAAAAACTTACAGCAATTGTTACTCAACTGTATAATACTTGTTCCTCCAATGTACCCAGGCATTGAATATGACAAGAATAAGAATATGAGATATGTTTCCAAACCTGTATAATATTATGATCATCTACATACCCATAATCAACTTTGATACATATCTCATTAACCAAATATTTAGATTTAGGAAGATTGACAAAACATTCATACCCAAATCTCGTATCCTAGTACATGTAATATACATTAGATCTTGCATTTTATTCATATTTGAGAGCCTAATCTTGTTTTGCAGAGAGAGAGAGAGAGAGAGAGAGAGAGAGGAGATTGAGGTTGAAAATGAGAGACGGGGAAAAAAAATTCTAGGCGCCAAAGGGTTTGAGGAATTTTGGAAAATTTGGGATTTCGGGTCAACTATTTCTGAAAAATTAAAAAAAAAAACACAGAGAGGGGAGGGGGACCAAAAAAACAAAGCGAGGGCACCGATTGGATTTTATTTATTTATTTATTTTTCTGCTTTCATGGTACAAAACGACGCCGTTCTAAAATTGGCGACCAAATTTATTTGTCGCAAAAAAATTTCGATTCCCGCCCTACTAAAAATCAAATTTCCCTTCCAAATATTTGGCGACCAAAAGACAACATTAGTCGCAGAAAAGATTCCTTCGCCGACAAATTTTTTTAGTCGCTAAATCTCAATCAACGGCGACTAAAATATTAGTCGCTAAAAGTACTAATTTGGCGACTAATTTTTTTTGGTTGCTGAAAATAAGTTTTTGGCGACCAAAATTTTGGTCGCCAAAAAATATGTGACCTTCCGCAACCAAATTTGTAGTTGGTCGGCAAAAGCATACCACTTTCTGCGACTAACTCATTTTTTGGTCACGAAAATATAACCTTCTACGACCAATAATATTTGGTCACCAAAAATAATGATCATTCGCGACTAATTAATATTTGGTCGCCAAATGTCATTTTTTTGCGACCAAAATTTTTTTGGTCGGCAAAAGTGATCGGCAATTGTGTAAATTCTTGTAGTGAATCAAACCAGCTTCATATACTTATATAGAGACAAAAATTGGTAGATAGAATACAAAGAATTAAGTTAGGTTCAAAAGTTTTGAGATATTTGTCATTCAAATTGCTATTCATATACTTATATAGAGACAAAAATAGGTGCATAAAATACAGAAAATTAAGTTAGGTTCAAAATTTTTAAGATATTTGTTGTCATTCAAATTGATCAGTCCTGTTTTGTAACTCAAATTTCATTTAGCTCGAGTGGCCCGACTGTTCAAAACGACGTCGTTTTTTTTGTTTTGTTTTTTTTTTCTTTACTCTCTGCAAATGAAGAGGAGAAAGAAGAAGACGAAAAAGAGGAAGGAGGAGAGAAGAGGAGCTAAGAGAGGGAGAGAACAAATAGAACAGAACATCATCATCATCTTCATCAGTACAACAACATCATCTTCGTCAACAACAAATTTTTTATCACCCATCAACAACATATTTATCACCCACATCCAGACCCAATTGATCTGTTGTTAACACCATCTTTATCAAAACATGCTCTTTCTACGAATTCCCCCCCTTTCATCTTCAGATCTAGATCCACCAGGAAAAAAAAATTCAACATCTTCATCAACATCAACATCATTTTCAGATCCAGATTCATTTTCAGATCCAGATTCACTAGGAAAAAAAAAAGAAGAAAAAAAGTAGAGTTTTGATCGGCGACCGGCGATCACCGCTCACCGCCATCACCGCCGATCTTCCTCCTCCGCCATCACCGTCTTCATCTTTTCCCCTTCTCTCTTCCTCTTCTCTCCTCTCTCTCTCTCTCTCGCCTCCTTTTTCCTCTTCTTTTCTTCTCCTCATCTCTTCCACTTTTCTCCTTCTCTCTCTATTTTCTGTCTCTCTAATCGAAAACCAAGAAAAGCAGGAAAAAAAAAAAATCAAAATCCAAAACGACGTCATTTTAAATTTCGAGCCAATTCGAGCCACCAAATTTTAAACTACCACAGATTATTTATGATCCCATCAAGAGTTTAATGATCGAGATGAGTTGCATGACTAGGACACACCTTTAGTGGAGAGAGTCATTTAAAATGTAGCCACAGAGGAGGGAAAGTAAGGTCCCAATGCTTGTGGTCAAGATCAATTCAATTGTCAATAAAAATAAAGCAAAAAAGTAGAGCCTTGGTGTTCTATCACATCAAATTGTCCATACAAGGCATTGTTTGTTATAACTTAAAAAAGTCAAAAAGTCACTATTCTATTTAAGTCACATCATCTTATTTAAATCACATCACCTCTTTACTACATCACTTCAAATCCAATCCATACTTAACTCATATTTCATAAAAAATCAAAAAATATATTTATTTAGACCATCTGAAACTATCATAATATGTACCTCATAGTTTGTCTTTGATTACCTTAGTGCATGTTGAGAATCTTCAGACAGATATCATAAAATTGTTCCTAACTTTGATGTATGATGCTTACCTACTTTTTTTCTTTATGTTAAATTTTTATCTCAAGAATTTAAAATATTATTTGCTAATCGCGAGTGCTCTCTATCCATATGACATAATAATACACAATTATCTGTAAATTTTGGTGGTGGGGGCGGCCTTCTTATTGTGAAGGTAGCTATCAATCCAGAAGTGCAGATTAATTATATTTTATTTATATTTTTCCTTTTTCTTATCCAATCACTATCTAAATTTATAAATCAAATATATCCTAAGAGTTCGTAGGTTTTTATTTTTTAGTTAAAATATGGGTGAAAAAACCTAAAATGATTGGGAAAGACTTTTTAACATTTTATAGAAAAAATATACAAAAAGTAGAGAAAACAGAAAATCATCTTTGATTTTTTTGCATTTGTTTTTTGGTTTTTTAATTTTTTTGGTGACTTTTTGACTTTTTAATTTTTTGACTAATTTATCCACTTCCCAAACATAGCCTAAATTTAAGAGTAATATTAAAGACCCACAATGATGTGATGAGAAAGGTAAGTCCTATATCATTGGGTGTGTAACTAACTAAAGTTGGCACCTATCGTACTATCTCAGTATGAATCAAATTATAAAAACTTTTTGTGAGTTTCAAACATTTTCATAAATTTAAGTTTTGTTTGGCATCCCCTAAAAAAGTTAAAAAGTCAAAAAGTCACTATCCTATTTAAGTCACATCACCTCTCTATCACATCACTTCAAACTCAACTCATATTTCATAAAAAATAAAAAAAATACACTTATTTAAAATATTTCAAACAACCTCTTAATTTGTGTGTAACAGTCAATCTCTTGAATTTTTGGTTCTATACCAATCCAGAATTCCCAAGGAATTTCATAATTTGATAACTTCCACTCCATTAACGATGCAATCAAGTTGTAATATGATATGTCTAATAGTTTGATATTAAATTTTTTAACAAAAATTGTCAACTAACCCCTCACATGGCGTATTCTCTAAGAAAATTTTGCAAATTTTTTTGTTGGGATCATTTTTGTTTATTCTATGTTGTTCGTAATATTTTCTCCATTTATTGTATTTTCTAAATTCACCATTGTCGATCATTTCTTCTATACAGTATCAAGAGAGAAATATTCTGAAAAAATATAAAACAGAAGGAAATTATATTTTTGTTCTAAAGAATACTTGAAATTATAATTTTCGTTAGACAATTTCTCCTCAAACTAACAAAAGGAAGAAATTACAATTTGATTGAAAATGTAAAAAGTTAATTATTATAATTAAAAGGCTATACATTTAAAATTTGTTTGATCTTATTAGCACATGATTAGTCTGCCAACAATTCAATCTCACTTTCGCCAGGCAATAATAGCTGACTAGTGCTCATTATTTTGATTACAACAGTGATTACGTGGTAAACCATAAATCACAGTAGGTGTTTTGGAAAGATAATTAAAAATTAATTTTTAAATTTTTTTTACTATTTTATATGAGTAGTATTATGACTTAAAATAAATTAAAAATTCACTTTCAACTTTTAATTTATGTTTTCAAAATAGCTGATGTGACATCTCAAAAATTCATGCTTGTCACCCAAAAATCCCTGTAGATTTGTTGATTGATTTGATACGGGTGTATTAGAATTTGCAAATCAAAAATGCTTTAGAACTCTAATATAGTAGCTCTAATAGTTCTAATGGGAAGGTGAGTCACACCCTGATGTGATGTTTTGTTCTGCAGTGTGTGTGTGTGTTTTTTTTTATTTTTTGCTATTGTTATCTACTCATTTAGGAGTTCAAATTAGAGCTCTATATTTAGAGCTCTCTATCATTTTCCTTTGCAAATCTAATTTGAGGTAAATGATTGTGTGTGATTCAAAAGAATTACTATTGGTTCGAATCTTAGGTCTCATTTGACAAGTTAATATTTTAATTAAAAAATTATTAAAAAATTTAAAAAACCTATAATTTATACTAAAAAGTCAAAGATTATCTTTTCTCTCTACTTTTTGCACATCTTTTTGTAAAAAGTCAAAAAGTCACTCCAAATATAATAATTTTTTTACCTCATATTTTAATCAAAAAGTTAAAAAGTTACTAAAATAGCTTATTCCCAAACGAGCCCTCAAATAAAGAGCACTTTTACTAAATTTGTTAGGTTCTAAAGATAGGTTAAATTAAAATTGAACTTTTATTGATTGACAAATGAAATAAAATTGACTAACTTAATTAAACTAAGAAACCAAGTTAAGTTATAGTTATGAAACTATGATAAATAAAACTATCAAATTAACCTAGTTGAGCAGAAAGACTCTTGGTCAAGTTGTTGGTCAAGGATCTTTAAATGTTGTATTTAGAGCCCTTTATATAGTGTTAAGAAAGCCTCTATTTCTACTCAATTGCTAAAAACATGGTAGTGTAGACGTCCCAGAACGTCTCAGGAGGAATCTCGTTTTGTTCATTGGGCTCACTACAGTTCGGACTCAAATGTCACGGTCCTGTATCTAATCTCGCGGAGTGCAATGCAAGACTAATGAATCATCAAAGAGTTTAAATCCGGCAAATCGTTTTGAAAAATTAATTTTTTTATAAAGAAGTGTCAAACATGGACTGCTTTGCCAGATACAGAATCGCCACCTAAATATTTTATTTTAGGAGAATTTAGGAAACCCTGACTCGTGCCTAAGGCCACGTGTCCGTCATCACCAAAGTTGCCTCGGCTCAGGAACTTGGGTACGATTGGGGAAGGTCACTTTGTGAGCACCCCCGCTCGCCCGATCAAAGATCGGCCTCTACTAACCATGATATCGAGTTTTGAAAATATTATGCGCTCTTATTCCGATTATTAGTCTAGAATTACTATGTGATGCACACAACATACAAGTATAGATTAGATTGCCTAAGTTGGAACAAAATATCGCATATCCGTTTATTTTGAAAATGGATTGAAGTTTGCTACTCGCAAGTAGGCTAAAATACGGGTTTCGACGAATCATTCCAATTCAAGCAACCCAACCTTCACCCACAAACATTCAGGCAGTTATATCACATAAGCACATAGCCTCATGGCAATCATGCTATCATGGCAGTCACTCACATGCATGCAAGGATGCTAAAGCATAAACACTTACTGAGTACTCCAAGCCAAAGAGAAAAACTAATTAGAAATCATGCATGAATCCTAACTATACTAAGAATGCCTAATGCAAACACATGCAAAAATGCAATTACGATAGGCTCGGCTATTCTAAGATAGCATATGAGATGCAATAATCAATACATGTATTCAACTTGGAATTGAAATACAATGTAGATAGCATGATGCGCCGAGCCCGGTGCATACAAAACAGATAAATGGATGCAAACATACGAGCATAAGGATGCTAATTTAAACGTGCCCTAAAACTAATCATCATAAACTAGTAAATAAAAAGGAGAAAGACGTGGGATTGGAAGACATACATCACACACACGCACACTTATTACAACATTGCCCTCCTCGGAGGGTCTGAATAAATATTACACAACCAAAATGAATAACTAATTATTACACAACACTAGCTAATTAACAAATTAACTAAGAAAGCGAGTAAACTAGCATGCAATGCTACATGAAGTAGACTGCCTCAGCTCTGTTCAGAATGATGAAAGATGCATGCATGCTCAAGTCGCCTTGTCGAGAAATCCATCGCGATGCCCGATTTGCCTCTGTTTACCATTGACCCCGGAACACTGTACACAACTCCATGGGAACTTGTAGGGATACTGCTGACCAGTTTTTGCTGCTGGCTTCCGGTTTGCTGCAACAGAGAGCAAGAAAGGGGCATGGCAATGTATTTTCAACATATGTATGCACAATCACTCTGCCCGTCATTGCACGAGCTCTAGAGAGTGTAGTCTTTGATCCTCGTGTCACCAACTACGCATCTCGATGCATGGTGGCCGAGGAGTCGAATTGCACGACTCAATGTGAAATGAATGCACAGATGGACACCTAAAGCCAACAATTCTATCATGGATAGTCAAGAGTGTCGACGACCGGGAATTGAAGCACGTTTCGTCACTTTGAGTACGAAACGTCCCTCGTTTCCTGTGTTTGGGCTAAACCCTACTCCAAACAATATGTAACAACTAGAATGGCATGGCATGCAAACGGCGAAGCACAATGCAACAACTCATGCAATCCTAAAAACGAAATGCAACTTTAAACACAATAATAAGCGCAACACTTCGCAAGAGGATATGCACAAGAAAGGCCTCAACTAGCATTCTGGCGCTGCACATGCAGAACTATATGGCATACAGCTCAAATGCGCCACATCGACAACATATGGCATACTACAATTTGTAAGCTAATTATTGGACTTTAAACAAATATGAGGTAGTTGATTGCATCCTCAGCACACCAAATCAGTGCCAAACATCGATTTGAAGCAATTAAAGGTAATAACTACGTAGACAATCATGCCAAAATAAACATTTGCTATGAATTAATGCAAGGGGACCCAATAAAAAGGACTCAAATGTGCAAGCTCTAGCATGTCAAATGGTCATGCAAGCATACTTTCAATAGCCATATAGATCCATACATTTTCTGGCCATCACTTGATAATGAAGTCATGGATGGTTACCAAGTTTCCAAATGGCTCGATATTCATAGTTTTTGGGCTTCATCTACCAGTGCATAGCAGATGGTCTTCGAGATAAATAAGCCCGAAAACTAAATATGATGTGCTGTGTTTAATTTTCGATGGTCTATATGGAGTATGCAAGCAATGGCACTGCAGTCAACATGGAAAAAAACAGCCCCCAAACAGACCAGGGCAGTTCAAAGACAGGGGAAATAGCGCCTTAGAATGGGCCTAAAATGCATAGAAATGAGCCATGTTACGCTTATAGAGAATGAATGGCATTATGAAGCACAATCTCTTCTTACAAACATATTTTGAAGGGATGAACAATTCAATGAAGATATTGAAGCTTATATGCTCGAAATGATATCATGGGCTTGATGAGCCAAAACATGTCACAGGGTCAAACACGGCTAGCATGGACCGAATCTTAAAGCTAGTGAGTTGAAAGGCAGCTATCGGCAATTATAGGCACATAAAGCATGCTAGACCCCAAACGCTCAACAGAGCTAGGCAGTCCTAAAATTAAAAGAAATAATTATTGGTCATAGCAAATATGCTAGAAAGCAAAACATCATGCAGATAAAAAGTGAACCATGATTTTTAGACTACAGGCACATTTATTGAAAGCCGATAGAGGCCACACAACATCAAAAACAGGAATCATGGCATGTCAAATGAAGCCAAAAATCCACTGAAACTCAAGCCATGCAGCATGAAATGACTGCCTTCTGATGGTCTATAATAAAGGCTTGTTAGGCACATCATAGATGAAACACCCAAATTAAAAAAGGGCTCTTGGAAGAGCTATGCAGTCTAACAACCCACGCAAAAATGCCTAAACATGCTTGGAAAGCGATTGCAAATAGAGGTCCCTTGTTAGGTTGCCATAATATGATAGATTTGCCACAAAATAAGGGGTGAGACTGGTCAGCACGTCTCTGCTTGGTGCTCGATAAACAAAATAGTGACAGAGTCATGATAAGTCCATACTACAATTTGTGTCCAAATGGTTGCGAAAAGTTAGCAAATTTCAAACAGCGTTAGTCAGAATAGCGCCTATCTATGCACAATTGCATGTGGCCTGCAAAGATACAAATGGAAATAAGCATTGCAATGGGGGTAGATTGACCCATCAATGCAGAAAATCAACTTAAATGAGCTACGATGTTTGTATAATTAACTCCTCAATAGATATTCAATTGACTATTTTTTTTAGTCCTATTATGTCGACATAGCCAAATTTAGCTCATAGGTTATCTCAGGCCTTAAAGAGTTAATGATGAACTAGATCGAACAATGCTAAGTGACGAAAAAGGGAAGAGGGAAGAACTGTTAGCCACTTGAGCTACCCAAATAGTGGAACAGCATATCTGTTGAGTCCAAGTAAATAGGACGTACACCTTCGAATCCCTTCTGAAAAATTCCAAATCTCCAATGGGCTCAATGGTTTTGGATGTTGGATAGGGTCTTTATCGATCTAAAATTAGTGATAATGCATGGTTGATGTGTCAGTTGGACAGTAGAGACGATTCGATAAACGGGTTCTTAATTAGGCATAATATTGCGCCATAATAGAAGAGTACTAATAGATTAGATGTATACTTATTTGCATGATGCTTACCAATCAAACTCTGAACCTCTCTGGCATTGTCGTATCATGAGGAAGTGTCCGGGGTTAGTGGGGTCCTTCCTGTACTAATGTGATCCGAGGGTTCAAAGAGGCGCCTTCTAGAAGCTTAATAAGTCCACTAAGTTCAGAATAACATTTGAAAACATTTCCTCCAGTCAACACGTGTATCGGGGATGCAATGCTGTGGCTGTTGTGCTTGCACTTGCCCCATTGGACATGCACCATCTAGTTGTTACATGTGTTTGGAGTCAGGTTTACCCAAACACGAGCGAGTTAGAGCGATCCAGGGAACCCAGTTGAGTGCGTGACTCAACAAAGAGAAACACGATAAGGAGAAAGCTCTGGCAATTCCCACGGTCGCCGACGACCTCTAGTGATTTAAGCGAGTGGTTGATCGGGAATGTTGGCTTTAGTTTCATTTGTGCCACTGATCCACACTTTTTCCCACCACCTGTTTCGGTGCCGAAGCATGGTCGTAAGGGCAAAGTGTCGATTTCGCCGCAAGGCTGTGTTCGTCGGACCACATGCATGATGATCGTGACCATGGAGTTGTTGAAGCTAAGTGGTAGTGTAGGGAAATGCAGCATAGCAAATCTATATCGGCCAACAGAAACGCTTCTAAGGAGCCGTCAGAGCTGCGAAACCGACTTGACTTGAACCGAGAGAAGAAGTAACGTGGTTGTCTGGGCATGACATATGTTTGGAAAAGATGGATCCCAAAGGATAAAAGGTCTTGTTTCGCCATGCCCCTTGCACCATCCCTCTTTGCTGCTTCTAGTTGGCAGTCGAAACCGGAAAGACAGCAGCAAAAAAAATGGTGCAAAGTCAGTGAATACCCTAAACATAGTGACCGCTCATCTAGCGAAAGCATTATAGTAGATAGTGAGCTGGCAAGCTAGTTGCTCACGATACACACACCAAGACGTATGCAACCAAACAGTGTAGAGGTTACGGAAAGGGCGGCTACAAAATAGCGAAAAAATATGAAGGAACACAGTATGCGATTGGATTCCCCCGATCGGGTAGCCGAACGAACTTCACTGTAGCATTGAACGATGCTCTTCATTCTCGATACATCAATGGCCGTGCCCAGAAAGCAGCCTGACATATTACTTATGTAGATTGTATGCTAGTTTACCGTTTCTTGAGTTATTTGTTAAGTTAGCTATGTGTGTAATAATAGTTATTCGCATCGAGTAGTGGTGGTCTCGCTCGGGCTCTAGTTTGTGGCGTCTAGCTGTTAAGTAGTCAAAACGAAGGTGTGTGCAAAAAATCCGCGACGAGAGGCAAGGGCAAAACGGAACAAAGGTATAGTCAAGGGTCCCGGGAAGCGCGAGAGAGCGGAGCGACTCCGAAGGAGAGTCGAGAAACTGCATGTCGCTCGTGCTGTGATATACGTGGATAACATGTCGTCTTCAGGCAATACCCCTACAGTGACCACTGAAAAGTAGCCTATGGCACTTTTTTTCTCTGAGCTTAGATGTCTATAATGAACGATATAACCCATGTTTCTTCTACCTCCCTTTCGAGATGAGAAATAAACGAGTGAACTTATGGGTTTCGTCTTAAACCGAAGGCAAGCATCAAAGGGGTGCGGCCTGAGGTCCAGCGTTTGAGGTTTAACATGCTTGATCAGCTCTCTAAAATCGTCAAACCTCCTGAACGGACATTAACAATACAATCATTCACGTTTTGCCATCCATTCTCATGCACTGTTTTGCATGGAGCCGCATCTCGACATTTGATGGAGTCTTGAGTGAAGGCTGCAGTACTACAAAAATTGGGTTCCTATTTTTGAAGCCTCCCTCCTTTAGACAGAATCGAGACAAAGTCATAAAGTGACGGAGTGAGTGTCAATAGCCAAGTACATACGCTCACATTTTTTGACAAGCTGCTAGGAAGCTTCAGATATATTAAACAGAGTACGAAGATAATAAGATAGGGTCCAATATGCGAAAGTCTAGAATTTGCATGGCAAAAAATGTAAAAATCAAAACAAAAGTCAAAACGTATCATGATGCATCCGCAAAAACACGCAACTGTATTAGAAGCATAAAAGTATTTCACAATAAAATTTGCAGACGTTTACGTCAACTATGCAGTAAATGAAACTGAGCATTCTCAATTACAGAAATCGGTATTAAGAAGATTATCAAATCGTTTAGAGGCTGAGGGCCCAATTTTTGTGCAAATTATATAGAGCACAAAAACGATGTCGAGGTGTGATTAGAATGTACCACATATGAGTGAGGTCAAGTCGATTAGTGCGTATATGATACACAATAGCGAGGTTGTGGTGATTGAGAGTGAACAACTAATACATGTGAATCCATGGTGCAATGGATACACAACGCATGGCGTGTTGATTGTTACTCGAAAAATTAAGAGTAAAGCGTGTGATGGACTACACATCTTTGGCGAGCGTGTTAATAGGTAAGCATAATAGCGTGAACGATGTAAAGGGTATAGTTAATGTCATTGCTTATGTGAACTAAAGGATGTATCCATGTATGTAGCACAATATCGTGTGATGTACACGACCGTGCTGATCCAGATATGCATATTAGCACTTGAATTCGCGTCAGAAGACAGGGCGGATGGATTACACAAAGGTGAAACATCGAAGTGTGGATAAATGGCACCTAGTGTGAAAATAGAAGTGTTATTTGGATACACAAAAATGGTAGAGATATACACCCGAGAGTGTGATAAGATGCTACTAAGTTGAAGAGATGTGATGGAATATCACGAAGCGGCGCCTGTGGCGCGTGGTGACGGATAACCAGTAAACGGTGTGTAATGGTGAGTATACGAGGTAACATGGCCGATGCTTGTATGATAACACAAAGCAAACTTGTGCGGATACTCGCAAGAGCAGAATGGATGCGTGTTATAGTATAATCGCAAAAAAGCAGCGAACAAGATGTGTGGGATTTTAGTGAGCCTAGCTGTGACGTAAGGTCAAAGCTTAAGTAGACTTCAAATCCATTCTCACAAAAGGACTAAACGGTGAATGTAAGCATTGCAGCTATCACAATTATTGTATCCCAGCTTGAAGCACAAATAGCTGAATGATATACATGTCAAGTCCTAATGATATCACCCAGTTGTGAGAATACACAAATTGAACAACAGAATGTATATATGCATCTATGTGAAACAAGTATTGATTAGATTACAACAAGGGATGACAGAGTGATAGAGTGCATGCTCTACTGCTAGAACACAGTAGAGGATGATAGATACGTTTCAGGCTAACTAAAGGTTGAACACAAAGTGTATAGGATTCATAAATCTATTGAATCAGAGATTATACGTACAGGACTAAATAGGATAGAAACACAAAGGTGCATGACGTAGCATCCACTATGTTGAACGATAATTTTGAGTGTATGACGTATATCTAAATAAAAATGGAAACAGCAAAGTGATAGATAAAACTTCATCCGAAGTTATACAGAGTTATGATAAATAATGGTTCAAAGGTGAATAGAGCTCACAAAGTGTGATAGATGCGCAATGTTCTGAACAGAGTATGATTCGATATATTTTAAAATTGAGAGCACAAAGTTGTAAGATGCACTATGTTGAAAGAGTAATGATTAGTTACCAACTAGGAGAGAGATGAAACGACGGGGTGCTTCATGAAAGTGCTAACAAATGAACACAAAGTGTGATAGGATTGCATTCCCTATGCAATGAATCTCATGAGAAACTCGCTAGAAC
>NW_021037718.1:0-17165 GCF_004153795.1 Camellia sinensis | reverse complement strand
CTCACTATCTTCCTTTTACGTGAGTGTTGGTTGGGTTGCCCATCCACCAGCTTCTTTTACCACATTGGTGCTTACCCACACCATGGTTGGATGATGGGCTCCTTACCATGTGGTAGTGCGATGGAGCCAACAATTCTCCCCCTCCACGGCCCACTGACAACGACTTCTTTCCCGCTTCCGCTAATGCGGCAATATACTTCTGCCTTGGTTGTGGATAAGGGCAACAACTTCGCAGCTTGGACTGCCAAGACACAGTCCCTTGTTTGCCTTGTGCTGTTTTGTTTTTTGATTTATTTTTTTTGTTCTTTTTTTGTGTCTATTTTTTTTTTCTTGTTTTTATTGTGTTGTCTAGTAATCATTTGATATCACGTCTTTTGTTTTCTGTATTTTTTTTGATTGAATCCCCCCTGCTCAGGATACCTTGCATGTACCGTGCAAACTCCTTGCATGATGACACAGGGAGCAACTTAGAAAACTTCAGAGTTTGACACATCAACATCCCAATTTTCCTGCTCGGAAGCTTTAAGTGTCTGAACTTTCAAGCCTTGCCCTCGTGCACTTCTGAACAAACCTCTGGCGTTTCCACATACGCTGTTTTGTCTGTGCTGGCAAATCCCTGATTGTTCGGTCTGTCTCACTGTACGTCGTACTGATGTTTGACAGTTAGCCCTTCTGGCCAGGAACAACTTCCACCAGGTTGTACAAGTTACCACTATGCAACTCGTGCATTATGCTCGCATCCCCTTATTGGAGTGCATTGCAAACTCACTTTTGCGACTCGAGATGCATCCCTCCCTTTCCATGCATCTTTTGAGAGGTTGCAAAATGTCTCCAACACGGCGAAGCAAAGAGAAACTCTCTTCTTCACTAGCACTAGTCTCTACAGATTTTTGTTTCTTGCTCTGAACTTTCTTCAAGATTGGCTTCACATGGCTCAGATTTTGTGCACTTTTTGAACGGCCTCCTGCGTTCCGGTGCCCGTTTTTGCCATTCCTGATTGAAAGCCTTGCTAATCATACGCTTATGGTTGCGTTATGTTCTCTCTTTGTACCTCGAACTTGCATTGTAACACCATCTCTTGCAATACTTCCTCCAGTCTGTACAGTTTGTTACACAATTGCCTTGCAACATTTCTCCTATCACCTTCTGTGTACATGAAGAATGCCCGCCACTAGATGAGAAAACAAATTTCCTTTTAGATCTAGCATACTCAGGAGTATTAGGATTCCTCCGTACTCCTGGCACATGTCGGACCTCAATAAAATTACTTTTTCTTTCCATCCTTTAGTAAGGAAACCGCTCACTGATCCCTATGCCGACAAACTTCGTTCACTGTTGTTGTTGGGCCATCCGGGATGATTGCTTACCGCTGACTCTTCGGTAAGCAGGGAAAAAGCTTCTTATCCGCAGATATGTGGAACGTACAGCCCTGGAATCCAAAATCCAGCCGGGTGTCTCCAACTCTGACGAGATTGTAATGCATCACCTCTTCATCGTCAGAAGAATTCACGATGTAACTGCTGTAGTTGAGGGACCTCCGTCCCTTAGCCTTCTCTTTGGCTTGTCTGTTCGCCTTTTCTCCTGGGCAATCTCTTATTACGTTGATCCTCTTTGATCACAGTAAAAAAACACCTCTCTCGTGTTGGTCCTGTCTGGACTGCTGAAACGCCCTTTGCTTTTACTTCTCTCCTCTACCTCTGCCCCTTTCTCTATCTTTGCCTCTACTTTCTGTGACAAGCGGCATTGGGACTGCTCTCCTTCCATCTCTTTCTCCTTGCCTCCTCGTTGAATAAGGCGTCGTGACCATCTCCATGGCTCAGCTTTTCCCTTCGGGTGCAGAATTACTTGAGAGAAAACCACCACGCTCCCAGCTGTTTCTTGTAAGGAACTGAGAGTAATAATAATGCTTTGCATTCTCATCCTCCAACTGCCATTTTGATTGATCAAGCTGGCTTCACAAGGCTGTGGAATTCACTGGGTGTGTCAGCAACAGACACACCATTCTTCAGCTTCAGGTTTATTAAGCTTTCTCATTATCAAGGCTTTGTTCTGTGCGGCCTTGGACTAGTAACATGCCCTCCAATTTATCCATAGGGACTAGGGCGTCTGTCTCTTGGCAGAACATTGGTGGGAACACACTATGGTCAACCCACTGTTCTGAGTTTGACCGACAGTTTCTTTCCGGTTGGTTTTTAAAGTCCACCCCATCCCTTTGTCTCCATCGGTTTTGACCCCCTTTAGCGCATAGAAGGTTTTAAACAAATCTCTACGCAATACAGGGAGTGTCCTCCAGTTCGCGGTCTTCCATATCGCATAATTAGAGCGTTCAACCGATATCATCGGCCCTGAAATGATGTGGATTCCTCCATCATCCAGAAAGTAATCTCTGTTGAAAAAACATGGCTTTGCTTGTTTGAATCCGGACTGCTCAAATTTAGCCGGGAAAAAGCCACTTCGGATTGCCAAAATAAAAACTGCATAAATTTTTAAAGCTTAATTTTGCAAAATCTGGACGTACGGCATGTGTGTCCGAAATAAGTTCCAAAATGTTGAAAACACTATTTGGCTCACCCCAAAATCGAGCCTCAAATGGGGCTTAGATCAAGCCAAAAACAGAAAATTGAAGGCTTTCAGATCGGCAGGAGTCTGTGCGCCTGAGAAGCACCAGATTATTTTCTCCGTTCGGCTGGCGTCGGGCTGAACGCAGGCGGCTCAGTCAATGCTCGGTCAGCGGCTCAGCGGCTCAGTTGCAATGGCTCGGTCAGCGGCTTATGACGTGGCTGGCGTGCACGCTGTGCGGCGCGTGCCTGCGCAGTGACCTCACGGCGGTCTTCTCTTCGTCCGCCTGCGCGTGGGGCGCGGTGGCGTGAGATTGGGACCACGCGCCGGGTGCCTGTTACGGCGCGTATTGGCGCGTGACGCGACTGGACTCACGCTCAACTTTCCAGAGGGACGTCGTGAGGGTGCGTCCGACCTCTGTTGGGGTGTCTGCTTTATATTTCTGGACTCCTCTCGTCGCATCCCTTGCTCCTAGGTATGCCTCAAAATCTGATTTCGAGCAATTACAATTCTGGGCAGTTTTCGCGAACAACACTCTGTTTTTTTTCGAAAAAATGTACAACATCGGCTCTGATACCACTTGTTAGGATCAAACACACCCAACAAATTATCTCACACACACAGAGAACACAATATTTACGTGGTTCGGCCCAATGCCTTTACATCCGGACGAGAAACCGAGAATTTTTCACTAAAATGGGCAACAATACAAATACAGAGGAGGAGATGAAAACTCACTTCAACTCACAGCTCTTCTGTAGAGACGGCCCGAGTGGCGCATCATGCTACAGTTCGGACTCGATTTGTGTTTCACGTTCTAAATCTGAACCAAAGAGTCCAAATCCGGCAAATCATTTTGGGAAAACAGATTTTTTGAAAGAAGTAGATGCCAAACATGGTACTGCTTTGCCAGAATCAGAGTCGCTACCTAAATATTTTTAAAATGGGAAATTTAGGAAACCCTGACTCGGTGCCGAAAGGCCACATTGTCCGTCAATCACCGGAGTTGTCTCGGCTCGGGGAGCTTGGGTACGATTGGAAGGTCAGCTATGAGCCACCCCCTTTCGCCCGGTCCGAAGCCGTGCCTCTACTAACCTTGAATATCCGTATTTTGAAAACGTTATGTGTTCTTATTCCATTTATTAAGCCTAGAGATTACTATGTTTATGCGCACAGCAAACCAAGTATTAAGCACCAAATCGCCCAAATTGGAACAAAACATTTCACGTTCGTTTTGAAAAATGGTTTGCTTACTCGCAAGTTAGGCTAAAATGCAAGATTTTGCCACCCTCAAGTGGGCTTTTGGAAAAAAAATGGTTTTGCCACAATCCAGGTGGCTAATTTCAACGTTTTAAACGCATCTATCCCAACTTAAGCAATTTGACCTCCACCCATAGCATTTCAAGCAGTTTATTCTCATGTAAGCACTTAGCCGCCATGGCCAAGCATGTTTATCGTATTGGCACAGTTCACACGCATGCGATTGCTAAAGATAAACACTAACATCGTACTCCCGTACCAAAACAATAAAACTAGTTAGCAAACATGCATGTCCTAGTTTCATGTTTAGATTGACTAATGCAAACACCGATACGGGATTGCAATTGAAGTAGGCTCGGCTAACCTAAGCATGGCATGTGAGTGCAATCAAATTAATGCCACGGATTCAATTTTGAAATTTAAAGTACAAATGCAGTTAGCCATGATGTGCCGAGCCTGATGCATGTCAACAAATGCACGAATGCACGCATGCATAGCATACAGGTATGCTAAAATAAATGTGCCCTAATCTACTATAAGCAGGTAAATAAAAAGGAAGGAAAGAAGTGGGGTTGGAAGACAACATTCACAGCAACCCACACTTATTACAAATATTGCCCTCGCTCGGAGGGACCAATAAATATTACAATTAATCTCTCTCTGGTGGCACCACCTTGGCCAATTATGGCTATCACTTCACCTACTCCTTCTCTCTTGGTTATAAATTGAGATGAGTGAGGAGGGGTTGTAAATTATCAGAAATTGGAGAGTGAGAGCTGTGAGTTGAGTGAGTTTTCATCTCCTCCTCTGTATTTGTATTTTGCTCCATTTTAGTGAAAATTCTCGTTTCTGTCTGTGGATGTAGGCATTGGGCCGAACCACGTAAATATTGTGTTCTCTGTGTGTGAGATAATTTGTCTGGGTGTGTTTGATCCTAACATCATACAAACCCAAAGAGGTTTCAAAGTTCTGAAAATTCTATAAAATATAAACTTTGTTAAAATATAAACATGACTTTATATAGAACTAGAAGTCTTCCTAAACCAACTAGAATAAAAAAAGGAAACTTAATTACTTTGACTTTCAAATCAATTTAAGATCAAATAAGAAACATAAATAAAAACCAATTAAATAGCTTGACCCATAAGACGATCCATGGGCAATCCTTACTGCCTGTCGGCAAATATGAAAATTACCAAAATACCACTGACCTGAAAATCCTAGAAAACATAAAAATAATTATAAAATAAGACTATAATAATACTAGAAATATAATTATATAAGATTCCTATTTGTTTTTCTTTGAAATCATATCAATGTTCAAATATCATCACAGCCACAAGCTAGTAAAAGTTATTTGCATGATAAAGAAGTTTTGGTGAGAGGAATTTTTGTTACTTGTGGAATCTCTTCTGCAAAAGTTGGTTGATTGAAGAACTTGAGAATTGTTGAGATGACAAATGAAGGCAGTTGAGGTGATTTAATCATATATAATAGTGTCAATATCACTGTCACTATGAGCTAGCATGTGGCATGTTTCCAATACTTCGCTTTGGAAAGATAAAGGATGAAAATTCCTGGGCTGATTCACCTTAATGAATTTGCTTAGAGTTATTGCCAATTAGATTAATTAGCTAAATACAATCTCAAGCAATAAAGTAAATCAATCTCTCTTTATGTCTCTGTCTCACACACACACAAAAAAAAAGGTTTGTGATTAACATGGAAAGCCCTACTGGGAAAAATCAGAGGACCTAATCCAACAAACCAACCAATTTAATATAAAGAATAAAATACAAGTTGCAACTTACAACCCAACCCAACCCAAACCAAACCAAACCAAACCAAACCAAATCCACAATGTCAAGTCCACGAAATTTTGGGTGTGCTCCCTGTAGCGATTGAATCCATGATCTTCGTCTTCAATTGATGGTTGAGTGTTGAATCTATGATACTTCTAGAATCCATCGTGAATTGAACACGATCCACCAAACCACCTTTGGAATTCACTAATGCTGTGTTTGGTTGGATGATTTGAGGAGAGATTTGGAAAGGGAAAGGGAAAGGGAAAAGATACGTGAAATTATGTGAAATTTAGGCATATTTTATTCTCATTTCACCTACCTTTTTCATTTTTCTTTCCAAATCCCTTCTTAAATCCCCCAACCAAACACAGCATAAGGCAACCACCACCGTCGGAATTCAATAAGGCAATCACCAATGTGTGAGCAATGATGTATAAAAGCTCAAATATCGAATATATTCGAAGCATGTTTTGGTCTTCACCCAAGGCCCCTATTTATAGTTGAGGTGTCCTAGAATGGCTTAAAGACTTCTTTAGCTCGTCCCCATGTGTTAAACTAACTTAAATCTTGTAAAATCGACACCTTGCGCTTGAGCCCGCACAACCCTCTCAAGCTCCCAAAAAAATTGTGCATTTTGGAGTAACCATGCCTAAGTTCACTTCTCAAATTCCAATATGTTCGATTCTTTTTACGGTGAAAGATATATGTTAATTCTTCCTCACTTTGTTTTACACGTGACCCCATGCCAAGCTAGCTGTCACGTGTTCCCAATTTTATCATGTAATGTAGCACAAAATCATCCATGCATATCTTTGAGGCAAGTCTTGAGAAATCAACAACTTACTTTTGGGCTAAGTAGCACTGTTGACTGCAATGGAGGTTTTGCGGATGATAGCCTGGGCAGATGCATCAAGGCCTACATGATCTTCTCCATTGAAACTGATTGATGTAAGATGAAGTATGATGAACCAAGTTTCGTAGAGAGGGGGGAGGGGGTATTAAAGAGGGAAGAGTGGTTGAAGCATCAAAGCCTTTCATGGCATTAGTGGCTTCCATTTCATAATTTAAGCATTAAGATATCATTTACATAACAATTGCATTCTAAAGAATGCAAAATAATTATAGAACATTGAAATACACATGCTGGATTCATTTGATAAATGTTTCAAAATAAAGTTAGGGTGCACAAATTGCATTTTGATAAATGTAGAATATTGATACTAAAAAGAGCTTTATCACATAGATAGTGTTTGGAGAGTTGAAGAAGTGTCACCAAAGTGTCCAAAAATGTCTGTAAAGTGTCTAATATTATGAATTTAATTTTTTAATTAAGACACGTTAAAGAAGTGTCAAGACACTTATTAGAGTGTTGGCAAAGTGTTGTGTCCAATACCGGTGTCCAACATGACATGTGAAGTGTTCAGGCTTCTTAGCTTGTGGGCCTCATGACCTAGAACCGATTTATTTTGCTGCTTCACCACCGCCTTGTAACTCCGATTTGTCTATTTGTACCTAGACTCAACTTCCTAACTAGATTCAGTTGGGACTTCTAAAAATAATTACAAATCAAATTTGCTATTACTATTCAAATATATTTTGTATAAGGGATTGCCAAATCTAGTATGGACCTCTGAAGCATGAATATGGAAATGATTCAATACAAATATGGCAATGTGAAACAATCTAAAATAATAGGATACGGGTACAACCTGGTTCTAAGAAGCACAAACACTTCTAAAAAGGTGGTGTGTCCGTGTCGGACACTTCCCGACACGTGTCCGATACTCGTCTAAATGTATCTTTTTTTTATTTTTTATTTTTATATATATAAAAAATTTAGACTTGGAGGACACACGTGTCTATTGATTAGACACACAAAACTAATTATAAGTTTGAACAAAATAACTTAGAATACGATGATAAGATAAAAACAGTGTCAATTTATAGAAATTAGTGTTATATTATATTTATTTATTGTCTTGGGATAATAAATTCATATATATGACATGTAATAAATATACAAAATTATATATTCTGGACACTCTCCCCCTTTGTTGCCACTCCTTAATCTTTACTCAGATCATGGATGGACATGGCTGCTGCTTTTGCTGGGAATTTGCTACTTGTTACCCTGTTCTCGTTCTACTGTAACTGCTTGCAACTGCCTTCTCTACACATTCTATACTGACATCATGGTTCCAATCATGTATATAAATCATTCACCTTGCACTGCCACATGTCTTTTGCAACATGTCTCTTCCATCAAGTCCCACGTATCATTTAAATCTTGCTTCCTTCAAGCCTGTTGACAGACATTGTGTGAAAAATGGTTGCAAATAGACCCAACATATTCCAACCCTTTATCTCTCTCTCTCTCTCTCTCTCTCTCTCTCTCTCTCTCTCTTTGAGTGAAAATGTCGAAATACAACTTCTGTTTGCAGTTAGTTTGAAAAAAATCAATGGCTATGCATGATTTGTTGTTATTTTAGTGATCTGGTTTAATAGATGCAATCAAATCCAGCCAAATTGATCATTCTTGCAGCCAGATTCAATAATATCTCTACATTAAAAAATATGAAATCACACCAACGCAAACATGAACATTAACCTGATATGGAACTTCAATTTGTGACCATTCTGCTTGTAAATTATGGATATCTGTTAATGATAGCACAATGATTTATCAAGAGAGAGAATTGAGACAGAGAGACCATCTGTTGCATGGCGTTTATGAGTCAGGCTTTTCATTTTTGGATGCTTGGAAATGTACACTAGTTTTATTAAGGAAAGCATTGGTTGTATTCATAAAAACTCTAATTCATGACTGTGATGGAACTTTTATGTTTGTCAGGGTGAAACATACAAGTTTGTTTTGGCCTGATCAACCCGAATTTGTGAGGATGGCAGCAAGGTTTGGGGCTACAATTGTACCATTTGCAACTATTGGAGAGGATGACATTGCAGAAGTAAGGATATTCTTTTGTTTTTACCAGACTTCTTTAGTAGAATTGGTACTATAGTTTGATTTGACATGTGCATATAAAGGTTTTATCAGCTATTCTTTTTTTTCTTTTTTTTTCTTCTTCTTTAATATTGCTATTCTTTTGTTTTTAACAGACTTCTTTAGTAGAATTGTTATATCCATCTGTTCGCCATTCGATTTTCTATGGTGCGCCTTCTTTGTTCAACAGGGTGTTCATCGATTTGCCTCACCTTGCGTAGGACAGGGTAGTGAGTCATGTTAGATAGTTTGATATGTATTGTTTGGTCTATTTCCCAATAGCTTAAATTTTTGGAGTATCTAGTTGCTAATAATTTAGTAGTGATGTTGAAGAAGAAAATGGTGTCAATAATTGTCTAAATCATAGTAGCGATGGTTAAAAATGTGATTCTGAGACAGTGAGGGAGTGGCAACATTAGATGGTGTTGAATCCAACATCTTCTCCCTAATCTGGTAAGAGACCTTTATATGTAAGAGTTTATTACGTAGATGACTACTTAAGACATGAGAAGATACTACGGTGGTGTTTCAAAGTCCTCTCGGACTATAAAAGTCATTTTGAATAAATTTTTCCTGTTTGGTGAAGACAACAGAAAGTGATTCAGCCAAAAGGCACGCAAGCCATAGCCCATTTCAAAGAAGCTACCTAGGTTAGCTTTTAGAATGCTTGCTGAATTGGCTTCTCTCAATGTCAGCCACCAACTGAAATGAATTTCTTAAATTTCCCATATTATCCTTCTTGAAACAAGTTGTCTATAATACCCTGTTATATCATAACATTTACAAATCATACCCTATAAAGCATAAGGTGCAAGACTCTTAGAAGTGGATCTTCAGCAACACAATGCATATCTATGCTTATATGTATCCGCAACTTGGTGAGTAGTTTTTCTTTGTTCTATGTTTTTATCCTATCTCATTTCAAACAATATGAGAAGTGATGTTTGGGTTCGATTGTTTTTCTTGAATGCTTGTTCACTATTTATACATTTTGTTTAATTTCTGTTGTGCATTAGATCTCTCTCTCTCTCTCTCTCTCTCTGATCATGGGTTCGCAATTAGCATTTTACTTATCTATTTTCCCAATAACCTTCTGGCTGGTGATGTTATGTATTTGGACGCTGCAGCTAGTTGTTGATTATGATGACTTGATGAGAATCCCCGTGGTGAATGATTACCTTAGGGAATTTAATCAAGACGGTGTAAGGTTGAGGTAATTACTCTTCATTTGGCGACATTTTGCTTTTTTCTTAATATTTCCTCATACACTCAAATTTACATATTTGCATTCTCTTTGAGTTAATTATCAAAGTTACATATACCAATACAAAACATGTTTTTCTGGTTATAGGACTGAAATGGAGGGGGAGATTGCCAAACAAGATTTCTATTTCCCCGGGCTTTTGCCCAAGATACCTGGCCGCTTTTACTATCTATTTCGGAAACCGATACAAACAAAGGGAAAGGAAGCGATGCTAAAAGACACAGAAAATGCAAAAGAATTGTATTTGCAAATAAAATCAGAAGTTGAGCGGAATATTGCGTTTTTGATTAAGAAGCAAGAGGAGGATCCTTACAGGGGCATTATTGAAAGAAGCATATATCAGGCAACTTCCGGGCCTATACAAAACATCCCAACATTTGAACCATGAAATACTGGTTAAAGTTAAATCATTTACACATTGTTTTATGCCTAACAATGGCAAACATTTTTTTTTTCCCTTCTTGCTTTTTCATAAGGGTAATATAGGTATGATAGGTTTGTTCTTCATTGTAATTCAAGGGTAGCAATATTTTTAAAAATAAAAATAAAATAAACATTAGAATAGAAGCATTGTTTTAAGTTGGTATGTAACATTATTACAGCAATGTGCCCGTAAAATGGAAGAAGATATGGTTTTAAGATATATATTTGGGAGGCTTCTCTTCAATACGTGCTGTTGGGTCTTGTGGACCCTATTATGAGCCTTGCTTTGATTATTTGAATCGTCGATTTTGTTTAACTATGCGTAGATCAATATTGAAATATGAAATTTCAAAAAAAAAAAAAAAAAATTAATTTGATTTTTTAGTTAATTGAAATAATGAAACAATATTTTTTTCATAAATTAAGCGCTTAAAATCGTCTTCGGTAATTTGGATGAATAGATTTTGAAAAAAATATATGAAATAAAAAAAAAATGTCCAAAATAGATTATTGTACATAAAGTAATGATCTATTGAAGTTTTAAAGAGATAGCTATTGGTTCAAGTTGTTTGTACACCTTTAGATAATTATTTGTTCAAATTGTTTATGGTGTTAAAAATTCAATAGGTTATACCCTTATTTTCCGAGTTTGTTTTGGATAATTTTTTATTTCATATATTTTTTGGGATTTATCCATCCAAAATTACCGAAATGATTTTGAGCGATTACTTTTTGAAAAAATGTTGGTTCGCTATTTCGAACAATCAATCTATTAATATTTTTTTTGAAATTTCATATTTAATATTGATCTTGTTTAAAAGATCTCAAAAATAAAAGTTCATGAATATCAATTTTGTTAAAACACAAATTTGTAGGATTCAAGTTATGAAATTTTAAAATTCTATTCAACAGAAAATGCATATCTATATGAAAATACACGAGTTTAGCTCTCCGAGACATTGCCAAATAAGTTTAAAAATTGAATACATGGCCTGAGCTCCATGAAACTAACTTCACTCTTGCATTGAAGAAAATATAAGTACGACTTGGGTATTTATTAAGTTCATTTGGGATATTGCAGAAAGTAAGAAAAAAATTTTGAATACGTGTTTGTGTATGTGATATATATGTAGAAAGTACACCATGTAAAAGTGTTGATACTCGATATGTTTATTGAAATACCCATACTTCATAGATGAAAAATATAATTGAAAAAAAAAAAAAAAATTTGTTGGTGACAAAGTCATATGGAGCATATCGAACTTGACACAATTTTTTGTGCTATTAAAGAGTTGCTAAAACTCTTTTCAGAAAAATGTTGGCGACAAAGTGACACGGAGCAGATTATAATCATGATGCTTACGACTAATTCAAATGCATTTTATTCAAAATAAATAAATTAGCTCAGATTAATAGGGTATTGTAATAATTACAATCTGTAATTGTTGACTACATATTTTGTATAAGTTAATTACAATTCGACGCGTGGCAGAATAAACGTAATACAGGAAGATTATCCAAGTCTTCAATCATAATCGTACACGTGGTAATTAGCATTGGTTATTACGAGATGTGAGTAGCATTGGATCAACAAAGAGATGCAAAGTGATGTGGCTTCAATGGTTCTGACATTTAAATTCAAAATTAGGAGGGAAGCCTAACTGCAAGTGATGGCATAGTGGAACTAATTACAAGGCAACATGATCAGCGATCATGGAGGAGCAGTTCGACGGTTGAAAATGCAGTTCGATGGTCATCCTTAAGAAGTATAAATAGCAGAGAAGGCCCCAGAAAAAGCCCCCAGACTCAGATCCAAAAAACCAGTCTTATTCTACTTATTTTCTTTTCCAGTTTTATATTTCCTTCAAAGTTTTACATTTTCAGTCTTATTTTTCCTGTTCTTTACATTCCTGTACTTTAAATTCCTGCACTGCACTTCGTTCATAGGAGTAGTTTCAAGTAGATTGTTGATGTAAACCTCTACGAGGCTGAGTTTGGATCATTGTTAGTTTTTCATTTTAATGAAATGCTTCAATTGTTCTTCATTTAATTGTTATTTTTCCATGTCCACCACCATTGATTCTTGTTAATACTCCAATTCTTCCCTGTCTGAACATATTGGAAATTTCAGTTTCAGTGATTCCGTAACTTTATGATGGTTGTAAGCAGTGACGGTTTCATCATAAGAGGACTAAAAGATAAATAAATTTTTTTTGCATGATATACATTTGTACGTATATATGCATAATATAATATATATATAAAAAAAAAATTCAAATAGGATGAAGTATTTTTGGTGCAAAAT
Organism: Camellia sinensis; assembly: GCF_004153795.1. Classification (NCBI taxonomy): domain Eukaryota; kingdom Viridiplantae; phylum Streptophyta; class Magnoliopsida; order Ericales; family Theaceae; genus Camellia; species Camellia sinensis. The sequence continues at coordinate 4,548 of NW_021037718.1, read as the reverse complement.
AAAAAGAGAGTGCAAGATAGGAGGAAATTGAGATATGTTTTTTTTATACCGGGGACATTTTATATATAAAATGAGATATATTTTTAAAATGCTATGACAAATCATATTTTTCATAGAAACAGAAGGCTATGGCCTCCCATAGCAGTGACAAAGCCATAAAATTAAATTAATGGGACCACTTATTAATTACAATATTGAAATTTTTTACAAAAATTTTTTACGTAAGTTTTCACGATTGATTTCGAGAAACATCAAAAAAATAATTAGCTTGTTTGGTTCTGTTTTTCAGAAAACAATTTTTAAAAAATTCTACTTTTTTATTTTCTATATTTTAATGTATTTTTAATATTTAAAAAAAAATTAATTTTTAGACACACAAAACATAAATATAATTAAAAAGTATAATATTTGTGAAAAAAATCTTTAAAAAAACACTAAATACCAAAAATACATATATATATATATATATATATGAAAATTCAATACATTTTTTTTTTATATTTTTGTGTATTTAATAATTTTTTAAAATATTTTTTCACAAATATTTTACTATTTAGATACATCTAAGTAAGGTGCATTAAAAAAGTAAAAAAAAATTACTTAAAATTTGAAAAATATTCACTTAAAAACAAATACGAAAAATAAAAAACTCAATTTTCAGAAAACTAAATTCAGAAAACTAAAACTAAATACACTGAATGTTATTTATAACTAATGTATCATGAACAATATAAAAAAATATGAATATAAGTCTTAAAATAAATTATATAATGATAAATTATTTTTTTAATACAAAATTTTGATTAAAAATTCAATATAATGGTAATATCACGTCATCATTAGTATGTGACATCACCAACTAATAGTAAATAAACACAGAGAGTAGGGATGGCAATTTGAAACCGGCCCGATGGGGACCCGACCCCCTGACCCCGAATTGAGCGGGTTTTTCCCGAAAAATACCCCCGACGTTATGGTATTTAAAAATCAATCCCCAAACAGATTCGGGCCAGGGACGGGGATAAGTGTCCCAGCCCCATACCCAACCCGGCCCTATCCTCGTTCCCCGAGCCGGTTTATCCCCGATGTTAAATTACCATTTTACCCTTATATATATATATATAAACCAAACCAGGTCTCTCTTCCATTTCTTTCTACAACCGCGTCTCTCATCTCTCTCTACCTCACTCACTGACTTCTCTCTCTCTCTCTCAGATCCACCACCACCGCCGTCCAACTCGCACCACCATCGCCACCACCGCGTCTCTCATTCACTCCCTCTCTTCTCGATGTCACCGACCACCACTGCCGTCCAGCTCGCACCACCACCACCACCACTGCGTCTCTCATCCACTTCATCTCTTCTCCATGTCACTGACCACCACCGTCGTCCAACTCGCACCACCACCACCACCACCACCACCACCGCATCTCTCATCCACTCCTCTTCTCGACGTCGCCGTCCAGCTCACCTATCATATCTTTTCTTTTTTTTTTTCAAATCTGTTTCAAATCTGTCTCAGATCTGTTTCACAAATTTCAAATCTGTTTTAGATCTGTCTCATTATACACAAATTTCATATCTATTTTCATTATTATACAGACCCCAAACAATTTCAGATTTGTTTTCAATTTAATCTGATTTTACACATTTGTTGTTCTTGATGATGATGATGATGATATTGTTATTGTTGATGATGAATTGTTGTATTTTTTGAAATTTTTTTTTTTGCTGGGAAATGTTCGGGGTTGGGGAAACCCGATCCCTGTTAGGGGGCGAGGGCGGGGGCAGTGATAGGTTCCTCGTCGGGGATCGAGGCCGGGGCCAGGGGAAATTCGACCATCGGGGATTGGGGATGGGGAGTGTGATCCCTGGCCCCGCCCCGTTGCCATTCCGAATAAAGAGTGAATTTCACATGTCAAATGTAACTAATAACAATCTAATAAATTTTATATCTTTATACTGAGATTATTTATACTTACATGTCAATAATAATGGCATTACCGTTACATTAAAAAAATTTCATAAAATTTTCATAGATAATATAGTTTATAGTAATTTCTTCATTTTCAATCAAAATAATCATTATTGTTCCCATAATTTTTAAAATGTCATTGACATTTCACTCTAATAATATTTTTGTAATTTTCACTACTACAAAAATAGTTAAAAATCACACTTTGAGAAAAAAAAAATCTCACTTTTTTTGGAAGTGTGATAAAAAAAATTAGATTAATATTTTTATCACACTTAATTTGATTGAGTGTGATATTATTTATTTTTTATGTCACTTTTCAATTAAGTGTGATTATATCTATTTTTTTTAATCACACGTTCTAATTAAAGTGTGATTATATATACACTACTACTTTTTAATCACACTTTTGAAATAAGTGTGATTATAAATATATTTTTAATCACACATTCCAATTAAAGTGTGATTATATATACATTTTTTAATCACACTTTAATTAGAATGAGTGATTATACATACACTACTACTTTTTAATCACACTTTTTAAATAAGTGTGATTATAAATATATTTTTTAATCACACATTGTAATTAAAGTGTGATTATATATACATTACTACTTTTTAATCATACTTTTTTAAATGAGTGTAATTGTATATATATTTTTTAATCACACATTCTAATTAAATTATGATTATTTATATATTTTTTAATTACACATTCTAATTAAAGTGTGATTACATATACATTACTACTTTTTAATCACACTCCCTAAATAAGTGTGATTGTATAAAATATTCCAATTTGATTTTTATATAAAATATATAATTCCCAAATTTGCGCCTCTATTCTACACCCATGAATGACAGAGGACGAATCTTTCCATCCCCAACAAGGTTGAATTCACAAACACAGAGGTCTATTCTCTCCACTACAACAAAACTGGGGTTTCACGGATTCACATTAACGACATACAGTAAATGCAAGCCATGGTAGATAAAAATATCCACTACTACAAAAATAGTTAAAGATCATACTTTGACAAAAAAAAAAACTATCTCACTTTTATTAGAAGTGTGATAAAAAAAAAATTAGATTGATATTTTAATCACACTCAATTAAATTGAGTGTGATAATATTTATTTTTTATGTCACTTTTTAATTAAATGTGATTATATATATAGATATATATATATTTTTTTAATCACACTTTTAATTAAAATGTGATTATATATATATTTTAATCACACCTTCTAATTAAAGTGTGATTATATATACACTGCGACAATAATATTTATTTTTAATCACACATTTTAAATAAGTGTGATCATATATATATATATATATATATTTTTTAATCACACTCTCTAAATAGTGTGATTGTATAAAACATTTCAATTTGATTTTTATATAAAATATACTACACACAAATTCGTGCCTTTATTCTATCCATAAATGAGAGGACGACTCTTCTATTCCCAGTAAGATTGAACTTCACAAACACACAGGTCTTTTCTCCTTCTCCTTGCCTTCTGTTTATGAAACGAAGCTCTATTTTGTTTTCTTCATCACACCTCCGAACCACCATTGAAGTTACTCATTCAAATTTGTCTTTTGAAATAAAAAACCTCTTGAAATTTCTGGTAAGTTCTCTATTTTTTATGCCCCTTTTGTATGTATAAATTTATGATTATGATTATTATTAGTGGAATTTTATAGATATAGGTTTTCATTGTGAATGAGGGTCTTCGGGTGGATATGAAGTACAGGTACTCCAAAAATATTGACGTACAAGTACCGAGTATTTACCGGGTGCGGGTACATATACCGGTACGATTGCACGCGTACCGAGTACGCCAAAAAACGCACTGGATACATTTTATATGATCAGTATAATGATGGGTACGTGATGGGCATGCTACGGGTACTTTTTTTGGTACTTCGGGTACAAAACGAGATTTTTTACAAATTAAAGGGTACCGGAGCAAGTTTTTTGGTCTGTTTAAAATAATGATATAAATTTGGGGTACTTTTGTAATAAACAAAACATGAAACAAAAAATTAGGGTTCTACTCTATTTAATTGTCTCTCTCTTTTTCTTGAAACACGGAGAGACTCCCAAGAGTTGAAGAACTCCTTCCTGTGAAGCTATCGAAGAGGTTTAATCGAAAGTGCTAATCGATTCTCTCCTTCAAAGATCACATTCCGGTAAGTTCATCTTCGATTCTTCCTCCTCTTCTTCTTCATTTTCTTTGTTCTGTCCATCTTCGATCTCTTTGTTCTTCGATTCTTCCACTTCTTTCATTTTTTTTCCAGATTTTTTTTTTTCTGTTTCTTCGCAGCAAACGAAGAATGAAGACATCAATTTTCATTTTTTTTTTTTTCCAGATTTCTGTTCTGTCCAGATTTCTGTTTCCTATTTTTTCATTTTTTTTTCCAGATTTTTGTACTCCTCCTTGGTAGCAAACGACTCCCTCTGCTCTAGTGACGACTCCTCTTCTCGTCAGGTACTCCCTCTTTTCCCTCCATTTCTAGGGTTTTGAATGCTGTTCTATTTTTGCATGCTCTTTCTTT
>NW_021037717.1:0-17374 GCF_004153795.1 Camellia sinensis | reverse complement strand
GGCATTTCTCATTTTTACAAGCATAGTGCATACTAGGTTGTATCTTAGATCGCATTCTGTCATTTTCTCAGTTTGTGTGCCCGTGTGCACGTATTTCGAGGACTCATTTCCATAGAGCATTGTGTATGTTAGGATTGTATCTTAGTGCATTTCATGCATTCATGCATTATCGCATCGTATTCCGGATAGGAGTTAGCCCGGGCCACGGGAATACGAGCGTGCATTTCGTACTTCGAGTGCGGAACTCGTTGCGTCTCAATTTCCCCAGTCAACCGAACACTCCGGATTATCCATGATGGAGTTAGTTTTAGCTGTTTTTCATGTGCATTCATCCTATATTGAATGTGTATTTCGACTCCCTCGCCCATCATGGCCCCCCGCACGGTTATGCGTGATGGGCACGAGGATCGAGGCCATGCATATATTTGTGGAAAATACATTGCTATTGCCCTTTTCCTGCTCTCTGTGTAAGCAAAATGAAGAATCAGCACTTTTCGGAGCTTGGCGCATTTTCCAGGATAACTGCTAAACAGAGGGCTAATTGCGGGCATCCCGGTTGGATTTTCCGCGAAGACAGCCTAAATGTACATCATCCACAGAAGCCCAAGGCAGTCCCTGGCTTGTATGCCAGTTTTATTTATTTTCTTAGTTAATTTGTTAATTAAATTAGGAATTTGTATATTATTTGGGACTGTAATATTTGGACTGTAATATTCTTTCATATCGGGACTGTATATTTATTCGCGACCCTCCGCGCGAGGGCATAATTGTAATAAAGTGTGCGTGTGTGGTGTTGTAATTGTCTTCCAACCCCACGTCTTTCTCCCTTTTATTTAACCTGCTTATGATGGTTAGATTAGGGCATGGTTTAAATTAGCATACAGATGACAGCATGTTTGCATCATTTTCATTCTGTATTGCATGCCACCGCGGCTCGGCCGCATCATACTAACTGCATTGTACTTTCAATTCCAAATTGAATACATGTTAGCTGTAGCATTCCATATGCCATCTGTAGAATAAGCCGAGCCTGCTATAGTTGCATTTTGCATGTGTTGCATTAGGCATTTTGTATACTTAGGATCATGCATGATTTCTAATGTTAGTTTCTATTTTGGCTTGGAGTTACCGGAAGTTCTATGCTTTAGCATCCTTGCATGCGTTGTGAGTGACTGTCATGATGAGCATGCTTGCCATTGAGGCTTAATTGCTTATGTGATATAACTGCCTGAGTGCCTGTGAGTGAAGTTGGGTTACTTAGATTGGAATAATTCATCAAACTGTTTGTTTTAACGCCCACTAGATAGTGGCAAAAAACCATCTTTTCTAAGCCCACTCTGAGGGTGGGCAAAATCTGCCATTTAAGCCTACTTGCGCCGGAGAGCAAACCATTTTCCAAACAAAACAACATGAAATGTTTTGTTCCAATTCAGGCCGACTCAGTCTATACTTGTATGCTGTGCGCATCACTAGTAAACCTATGCTAATAAACCGGAAATAAGAACATACAATGTTTTCAAAAAATAGATAATCATGGTTAGGTAGAGGCCGTCTCTGACCGGTGCGAGCAGGGGGTTGCTCACGAAGTCACCTTCCCCAATCGTACCCAAGGTTCCCGAGCCGAGGCAACTTTGGTGATGACGCGAACACGTGGCCTTAGGCAACGAGTCAGGTTCCCTAAATTTCCCAAAATAAAATATTTAGGTGGCGACTCTGTATCTGGCAAGCAGTCCATGTTTGGCACTTTCTTTCAAAATCTGTTTTCTCAAAACGATTTGCCGGATTTGGACTCTTTGGTTCAGATTTAGAACCATGACAAATTGAGAGTCCGCGTAGTGACCCCAAATGAACAGAACGGGGGCTCTGTTCCTCCCGGGGCGTTTCGTGGGACGTCTACAGTACATTTAGTCAAAATGACATGAATAGGGACCATGCATGTTGCTAACTAGTTATTGTTTTGGCAACGGAGTACGATGTAAGTATTTATGCTTTAGCATCCGGCGCATGTGTGTGAATGCGATCATTGACAACATGCTTTACCATGTGGCTAGATGCTTATGTGATAAACTGGTTGGATGCCTGTGGGTGAAGGTTGGATTGTCCGAGTTTTGGAAAACTCGTTGAAATCCGTATTTTTAGCCTACTTTGCGGGTAGCAAATTCCAAATGTTTTTCAAATAAACGGATATGCAATGTTATTTACCAATTTAGACGATTTGTCTATACTTGTTTACTGTGCGCATAACATAGTAATTGCTAGGCTAATAAATGGAATAAGAACACATAACTTTTCAAAACTGGAATATCACGGTTAGTAGAGGCCAATCTTCGCGATCGGGCGAGAGGGGGTGTCATAGCTGACCTCCCCAATCGTACCCAAGTCCCGAGCCGAGGCAACTTATGCGTGATGGACGGAAACGTGCGCCTTTACCGAGTCAGGGTTTCCTAAATTCTCCCATTTAAAATATTTAGGTGGCCGACTCTGTATCTGGCAAAGCAGTCCAGTTTGGCCACTTCTTTTCAAAAATCTGTTTCTTCAAAACGATTTGCAGATTTGGACTCCTTTGGTTCAGATTAAAGAAACCGTGACCAACAAATCAAGTCCAAAACTGTACGAGGGCCCCACGCGGGCGCGTCTACAAGATGTGTTGCTAATAGCACCCGATCACTCCCATATTACTTTAGCCTTCAAACTCTGGCTTCAAAGTGTCCAATAACGGAGCAGAATATGAAGGCATGGCTATCACTAGTTTAAAGCAGCCCTGGAACTAGGGGGCCAAAAAGGTTAGATGTTATCAGGGGGACTTGAATTAGTTGTCTTCTCAAGCAAATGGAGACTGGAAAAAGTCAGAGAAGAAAAGATGAAGGTTTATCACCAGACCCCTGGACGTTTTGATTCCTAGGTTATAAAAGTTGACTTTCACACATCTATTGAGAAGAGAACAACAGGTTCCGCTTACTGCTTTAGCAACTCTATCTTCTATGATAGACATCCCACTTGGGAGTCCGGATACGTCCAATTATCATTAAGCAGAGGTACCACCAGCTTATGAAACTATCACCGCAATAGATAAATGCAAGACAAAAATCCTTGGTTACTACGATGTTTGGAACTTCTATGGAAAATGAGATTTATCCATCAGGGCAAATGCCAAGGAACAAAAGGGGAATACGGCGAATGGCTATCCAATTTATCATCTACGGAAGTAAACTGCATAAAAGAGGGTCATTTTGGGAATGCCACAAGTGTGTGTCAAAGAAGAGGAATCAAGCGCCTAATGGAAGCCATCCATAAAGGAGAGTGCGGAGCGCACATGAACGAATGATGTTAGCCCAGAAGATTCTCAGGCAAGGTTACTTACTTAGTCCACTAATGGAGCAGGATTATTATTGGTTTTGCTTCGGCGATGCCACAAAATTGCCCAAATTCATGCCTAATCGCATGAATAATCCGTCTGTCAAAATTGTATAACATTGAACTTCACCAGGCCTTTATCGGTCTGGGGAATCGACGTCATCGGTGCAGTCACACCAAAAAGCGGTCGAATGAGCATGAATACATTGGGTGGCCGATTGATTATTTTACAAAGTGGGTGAAAGCTCAGGTCCTATGCAGTGTTGAAAGCATCACACTGGCCAGTTTCATCAGAAACAATAGTCATTTACCGATTACGCGGGGTCCCCAAATGAGATCATATCAGATAAATGGCTCCCACTTCAAGAAAGAAGTAATAGACTTGTTTGGAGAAATACAATGTGGTTTTTCATAAGTCATCTACATATAGGCCGCAAACTAATGGAGTTGTTGATGGCCGCCAGCAAGAACATTCAAGAATACCTTGCAAAATATGGTTAAGACCTATAGGGACTGGCCCAAATAAATTTCCAAATCTGTACTCAGGGGCAATAGAACTTCAATCCGGACGTCGTACAGGGGCAAAACTCCTTATTCTCTTGTCTACAGGATGGAGGCTATTTTGCCAATTGAATAGAAGTCTCGTGGTTGCGAGTTATGGCTGAGTGTCAAATAGTAGAGGTGGATTGGCAAACAAAGCAGATTTGAGGAGCTGATGCTGTTGATGAAGAGAAGGTAAAAGTATTGTATCATGTTCAGGGCTACCAGCCGCAGAATACTAGGGCCCTTAATGAGAAAGTTAAGTCCCAGAATCTCAAACAGAGGGAGATAGGTCTTGAAAGGACAACCGAGCTCCCATTCATGACCCTAGGGCAAGTTCAGACCTAATTGGCGACTTGGTCCTTACATCATCAAAACTATCTGCGTCAGGTGGAAGCTGTTATTCTCATCCCTCTTAGATTGTTGGAGAGTTTTCACAACGGTGATCACATGGACAAGTTGAAAATACTATCCTGAGAGGCTCGCTAGGCCAAAAACCCCAGAAGGACAACCTAGGAAAAAGCTTAGAGCATGAAAAAATCTTTGAAAATTAAAGAAAAACTGAGCTCGCAGGTCGAAAAAACCCCTAAAGGACGACTTGGGGACGCAAAAGGTATAGGACCGCAAAAGGAGAAAGTTAATACTCAAGCGAACCTAAACCGAACTATGTAAGGCCTGATTCCCATCTTCGAGATACGTAGGCAACTTTCATCCTAAAGTTCCGGCCGCAATCACCTCCAACCTCAACTGTCCTTGTCCATGCGTCTGATCAGGTCATCTCTCGTCTGTCCTTTATCTAAGTGTTTCTGTTTTGTGAGTCTTTACTCTAAGAGAAAAAGTAATGCAACCTCAAAATAATATGTTAAAACCCTTCACTTTTAGCATGCATTGACATAAAAGGAAAACCAACCATCTTTCATTAATCAGAGTAGTTCTTACAAAAGTATTACATTTTAACAACCAAAGCAATGCCCATACGAGGCTTACAGCTTCCAAGTTAACACTTTTAAACAAAAAGAAGAGTGCTAAACTCAATACATATTAAAAGCCCTTGGCTTGAATTTACATGTAATACATCAAAAGAAAGCCAAAACAACAAAAAGCAGTCTGTCTGCCCTCATAGCCTCCCCAAAGCTATGTCCTTTGAGGTGGCATGCTACCTGTACCTGAAAATGATGTCCCATATAGGGTGACCACAGCCCAGCAGAAGAAATACACTAAACCAGCTATGAAACAATGACCTAAAGATTAGCAGTTGATAGAGGTCAACACGATACACTCACTTATATCACATTTCAGTTTCATGACATTTAAGTCCATGTTACACTTCAATTTTCTCATTTCTTTTTCAACCTTGAGTTTGAAAACAAGGTCAAACACTTAGTCAAATAACTTAATGAGAATAAGACTCATCTTAAAAACCACTTTCGAAATTCATGATGATACACATTTTGATGTTGTATCAATTACACATAAACCACTCCCATACTATACGAATGATACACATTTGCGTGTTGTACTCAACATAACAAGAAACACTTTCCGTATACTTCACAAATTGATAACGATATACATTTTATTGCTATATCAAATCAATTTAAACACTTCCATAATCAACACCTGATACACATTGTAGTGCTGTATCAATATCACACGAAAATCCGCGTTTAGAGCGTCCAAAATCCCCTATACTTTCCCCTAAACCGTGGCAGTAATCCCCTATCTCCTCCCACACACACATAATGTATATAAACAAGATCATAACATAAACAACCAATACAAACGTCGATGTATGTATTCAACCGCTACATTCGATAGCATTACTCAATCGATTAGTTTTGTATTGCCTAATCATCATAGCATTGTTACAACAATCAAAGACTATCCTCCACCGATAGCCCAAAACAGTTATTTCTAAACAGAAAATAAATGCACCAAATGAATATATTTATTCAACATCAACTTGGGTGAGCGATGATAAATGAATCCAACTACCAACCCGTTAATCCATAATCTTCCAATTTTGAATACTCTCAATTCAATTCCTCATTGTCTCAAAATTAATTATCGAATTAATGTTTATCCAACTAATTAGGTATTTTCCCATAATTAACTAACAACCCCAAGGCTTCCACTTTCATCTATAATTCATCATCTATATCATTTCTCTATTGCCAAAACATGCATATAGGTTTAATTATTAGATGAAAGTGGGAACCTTGGGGTTGTTATGTTTAATTATGGGCAAAAATACCCTAATTAGTTGGATAAATTAATTCGATATAATTAATTTTGAGAAATGAGGAAATGAATTGAGAGTATTCAAATTGAAAAGTTATTGGGATTAAACGCGGTGTAGTTGGATTCATTTAATCGCTCACCCAAGTTGAATGTTGATAATATATTCATTTGGTGCATTTATTTTCTGTTTAGAAATAACTGTTTTGGGCTATCGGTGGAGGATAGCTCTTGATTGTTGTAGACAATCAGATGATTAGGCAACTAATAAACTAATCATTGAGTATGCTATCGGAATGTAAGCGGTTCATGACATAATACATCGACGTTATGTATTGGTTGTTTATGTTATATGATCTATGTTTATATACATTATGTGTTGTGTGGGAGGAGATATCAGGGGGATGTACTCACGTTTTTAGGGAAGAAGGGGATAGGACCTCTGAAACCGGATTCGATGTGATATTGATACAGCACACCAATGTGTACAAGTGTTGATTATGGAAGTGTTTAAATTGATTTGATATAGCACTAAATGTTATATCGTTATCAATTTTTGAAGTATAGAAGTGTTTCTATGTTATGTTTGATACAACACCAAAATGTTGTTATCATTCGATATAGTAGGGAGTGGTTTTATGTGTAAATTGATTACAAACATCAAATGTGTATCCATCGATGAATTTTCGAAAGTGTTTTTAAGTATGAGCTCTTTATTACTCATTAAGTTATTTGACTAAGTGTGAGCCTCTGTTTTACAAACTCCAAGGTGAAAAAGAAATGAGAAATGAAGGTGTAACATGGACTTAAATGTCATGGAAACTGAAATGTGATATAAGTGAGTTTATCGGTGTTGACCATTTCTATCAACTGCTATCTTTTTAGTCATTGTTCATAGCTGGGTTTAGTTATTTCTGCTGGGCGGTGGCTCACCCTTTATGGGACATCATTTTTCAGGTACAGGTAGCATGCCACCTTCAAGGACATTTAGCTTGGGCAGGCTAAGGCAGACAGACTGCTTGTTGTGTTTGCTTTCTTTTGATGTATTACATGTAAATTCAAGCCAAGGGCTTAATATGTATTGAGTTAAGCACTCCTCTTTGTTGCTTACCCAGTGTTAAACTTGGAAAGCTGTAAAGCCCCGTAGGGCACTTGCTTTTGTTGTTAACATTGTAATACTTTTTTGTAAGAACTACTCTGATTAATGGAAAGATGGTTAGGTTCTCTTTTATGTTCAATGCATGTCTTAAAGTGATGGGTTTTACATATTATTTGAGGCGCATTACCTTTTCTCTTAGAGTAAAGATCACAACAGAACACTTAGATAAAGGACGGCGAAAGATGGACCTGATCAGACGCAATATGGACAGGACAGTTGAGTTGGAGGGATTGCGGCCGAATTTAGGATGAAGTTGCCTACGTATCTCGAAGATGGCCAATCAGCCCTTACATAGTTCGGTTTTAGGTTCGCTTGAGTATTAACTTTCTCCTTTTGCGGTCTAACTTTTGCCAAAGTCGTCCGTTTAGGTTTTCGGACCTGCGAGCTCAGTTTTTCTTTATTTCAAATTTCAATGGCTCTAACTTTTTATCCTAGGTTGTTCCTTCTGGGTTTTTGGCCTATACCTTAGCGAGCCTCTCAGGGATAGTATTTTTCAACTTGATCCATGTTGATGCAGTTGTTTGGAAAATTCCAGGGCATCTAAGAGCATGAGAAAACAGCTTCACCTGACCCAGATAGTTTTGATGAGTAAGGACCAGTCCAATTAGGTCTGAACTGGCCCCTAGGGTCATGAATGGGAGCATCGGTTGTCTTTCAAGACCATATCCCCTCTTTGAGATTCTGGACTTAACTTTCTCCATTAAAAGCCCTAGTAAATTCTGCCGCTGCGTAGCCCTGAACATTTTGATACAAATACTATTTAACCTTCTCTCATCAAACAGCATCAGCTCCTCAAATCTGCTTTCGTTGCCAAATTCCACCTCTACTATTTTGACACTCAGCCAAACTCGCCCAACAACGAGACTTCTATTCAGTTGGCAAAATAGCCTCCATCCTGTAGACAATGAGAATAAGGAGTTGCCCCGTAGACGTCCGCGATTGAAGTTCTATTGGCCCCTGGAGTACAGATGGAAATTTATTTTGGCCCAGTCCCTATAGGTCTTAACCATATTTTGCAAGGCTTTCTTGAATGTTCTTGCTGCGCCGGGCCTCAACAACTCCATTAGTTTGCGCCTATATGTAGATGACTTATGAAAAACCACATTGTATTTCTCCCAACAAGTCTATTACTTTCTTTCTTGAAGTGGGAGCCATTATCTGAATGATCTCATTGACCCCGTATCGGTAAATGATATTGTTTCTGTTATGAACTTGGCCACGTGTGATGCTTTCAACGACTGCATAGGACTTGAGCTTTTACCCACTTTGTAAAATAATACAATCGCCACCAAAATGTATTTCATGCTCATTCGACCCTTTTGGTGTGACTGCACCGATGACGTCGATTCCCCAGACCGATAAAGGCCATTGGTGAAAGTCATGTTATACCAATTTTTGACGACGGGATATTCATCGATTAGCATGAATTTGCGCATTTGTGGCATCGCCGAACAAAACCAATATAATCCTTCCTCCATAGTGGACTAGTCGTAACCTTGCCTGAGAATCTTTCTGGGCTAACATTCATTCCGTTCATGTGCGCTCCGCACTCTTCCTTTATGGATGGCTTCCATTAGGCGCTTTGATTCCCTCTTCTTTGACCACAAAACATTGTGCATTCCCCAAATGACGCCTCTTTTATGCAGTTACTCCGTTACGATGATAAATTGGATGCCATTCGCCGTATTCCCCTTTGTCCTTGCATTTGCCCCTGAGGTGGATAAATCTCATTTTCCAAGAAGTTCCAAACATGGTGTAGTTACCAAGGGATTTTTGTCTTGCACTTTATCTATGCTGGGTGATAGTTTCATAAGCTGGTGTGTACCTCTGCTTAATGATAATGTGACGTATTCCGAGACTCCAAGTGGGATGTCTATCATAGAAGATAGGATGTTGCTAAAGCAACAGTACGCGAAACCCTGTTGTTCTCTCTCAATAGATGTGTGAAAGTCAACTTTATAACCTAGGAATCAAAACGTCCAGGGTCTGGTGATAAAACCTCATCTTTTACTTCTCTGACTTTCCAGTCTCCATTTGCTTGAGAACAACTAAATTCAAGTCCCCCTGATAACATCTAACCTTTTTGGCCCCTAGTTCCAGGGCTGCTTCTAAACTGAGTGATACTGCTTCATTTCTGCTCCGTTATTTGGACACTTTTGAACCAGAGTTTGAAGGCTAAGGTATATGGGAGTTGATCGGGCGGTGCTATTAGCAACACATCTATGTAGACGCGCCCGCGTGGGGCCCTCGCTACCAGTTCGGACTTGATTTGTTTGTCACGGTTTCTTAATCTTGAACCAAAGAGTCCAAATACTGGCAAATCGTTTGAGAAACAGATTTTTGAAAAGAAGTGCCAAACATGGGACTGCTTTGCCAGATTACAGCAGTCGCCACCTAAATAAATTTTAAAATGGAGAATTTAGGAAAACCCTGATCGGTGCAAAGGCCACGTTTCCCGTCATCACCAAAGTTTGCCTCGGCTCGCGGAACAACTTGGGTACGATTGGGGAAGGTCAGCTATGAGCACCCCCACTCGCCCGATCAAAGTTTGACTACTACTAAATATGATATCTTGTTTTTAAAACACATGTGATCTTATTCCGGTTTATTAGCCTAGAATTACTATGTGATGCGCATAGCATACAAGTATAGACTAGATCGCCTAAGTTGCAACAACGCATCGCATATCTATCTGTTTTGAAAATGGATTGAAATTTGCTACTCGCAAGTAGGCTAAAACACGGGTTTCGACGAATTATTCCAATTCAAGCAACCCAACCTTCACCTAGAGGCATTCAGGAAATTAATCAACTAAGCAGATAGCCTCATGGTAAGCATGCTGTCATGAAAACACTTACACATATGTGTAACAAGTCCGCGGGGGACCTCGCTACAGCTCGGACTCGATTTGTAGTCACGGTTCTAAGTCTGAACCAAAGAGTACAAATCCGGCAAATCGTTTTGAGAAAACAGATTTTTGAAAGAAGTGCCAAACATGGACTGCTTTGCCAGATACAGAGTCGCCACCTAAATGTTTTTTAATGGGAAATTTAGGAAACCCTGACTCGGTGCCAAAGGCCACGTGTCCGTCATCACCAAAGTTGCCTCGGCTCGGGAACTTGGGTACGATTGGGGAAGGTCACTTCGTGAGCACCCCCGCTCGCCCGGTCATAGACCGGCCTCTACTAACCATGATATCTATTTTTGAAAACATTGTATGTTCTTATTCCGGTTATTAGCCTAGGTTACTATGTGATGCGCACAGCATACAAGTATAGACTGAGTCGCCTGAATTGGAACAAAAATTTCATGTTTGTTTGTTTGAAAGATGGTTTGCTACTCGCAGGTAGGCTTAAAATGCAGATTTTGCCACCCTCGGGTGGGCTTATAAAAAGATGGTGTTGCCACTACCTAGCGGGTTTAAAACAAACATTTGCTGATTCATTCCAATCCAGATAACTCAACCTTCACCCACAGGCATTCAGGCAGTTATATCACATAAGCACATAGCCTCATGGTAAGCATGCTATTCATGGCAGTCACTCACACGCATGCGAGGATGCTAAAGCATAGAACTTACCGAGTACTCCAAGCCAAAATAGGAACTACATTAGAAATCATGCATGATCCTAAGTATACAAAAATGCTTAATGCAACACATGCAAAAATGCAAACTATAGCAGGCTCGGCTATTCTAAACATGGTATATGAAATGCTACCACTATCATGTATTCAGTTTGGAATTGAAAGTACAATGCAGTTAGTATGATGCGCCGAGCCCGGTGCATGCGATACAGATGAATGATGCAAACATGCTGTCATACTGTATGCTAATTTAAATATGCCCTAATCTAACCATCATAAGCGGATAAATAAAAGGGAGAAAGACGTGAGGTTGGAAGACACACATCCCACTCACGCACACTTATTACAGTTGTGCCCTCACTCGGAGGGTCCGAATAAATATACAGTCCCAATATTACAGTCCCGAATAAAAAAATATTACAGTCCAAATAATATACAAATTCCTAATTAATTAACAGATTAATTAAGAAAACTGTAAAAACAGGCATGCAAGCCAGGGACTGCCTTGCTTCGGATGGATGATGCATGTCCGGGTCGTCTCGCGCGGAAATCCACCGGGATGCCCCAATTAGCCTCTGTTTAGCAGTTATTCTTGGAAAGCGCGCCAAGCTCTGAAAAGTTGCGGATTCTTTATTTGCTGCAACAGAGAGCAGGAAAGGGGCATAGCAATGTATTTGCACAGATATATGCATGCCTCGATCCTCGTGCCACCAATCACGCATACCAAGGCATGATGGCCGAGGAGTCGAAATGCACAATTCAATATAGAATGCATGCACATGAAAACATAGCTAAAACCTAACTCCATCATGGGTAATCCGGAGTGTCGGTGACTGGGGAATTGAGATACATTTCGTCACTCGGAGTACGAAATGTGCCTCATTTCCCGTGCCCGGGCTAACTCCTATCCCGAACAAGATGCAATATGCATGATATGCATGAAATGCAACTAAAATACAATCCTAACATGCACAATGCTGTGAAAATGGGATGCCTCGAAATACGTGCACACGGGCACGCAAACCGAGAAAATGCGTGAATGCGATCTAAGATACAACCAAGTATGCACAATGCTATGAAAATGAGATGCCTCGAAATGGGTGCACACGGGCACGCAAACCCCATTGCTGTAGCCATGTTGATATCAACAGCTCATGTCAACACCATACACCCTAGGTCACTCCATCATGCATATATTAACTAAATAGTATTATAATTTGGCCCTTAGGTGATCAGTCAATCCTTAGGTTATCATAGCAATTTACGCCGCCTTTAGCGTTGCATATCTGTAGACACCCCATTTTTTGACGACCTGAAGACTCAACATCACCGGTTGAGACTCGTGCTATTGCATGTTGTGCTTGTTCCAGACGATGCCTCGCGTAGTCGCCACAGGCTGCGAGCCCCGCCTCCGGAACTTCCGCGACGTTCTCGGCTCGTCTGCCTGCGCTTTCGCGAACCAGACTCCGTTTTTCATCTGTTTCTTTTCCTGAGGAGAGGTGAGACCCACGGCTCCTCCGTGCGCTAGAGACCGCATCTACCTCTCCAAGTAGCGCGGCATCTACATTTTGGTGACGGGCCTAGGCAACTAGGGGCCGATTCTTGTCTACTCCATCCATTTCGGACAGCCGTCCCTCGGTTTTCGGAGCCATCAGGGCGTGCTGCCTCGGATTCGTCATAGGACCGCCTAACGCAATCTCCGTTTGCTCTGATCTTGCATACATTACTATTTTCTCCTTTATTTCGAGGGACAACTGGGTCCTGAGAAACCCATCGTGGCCACCAACGCCACTTTCGTGTTAACGGGCAGTTTCGGGGCGCAGCATTCGCCGAACGCGTTGATTTTGGGCCCCGACATTGTTTTATGCATCGGTTTTCGTTCATGTTTGGCAGTACCTCACTGTTTTATCACTAGAAGGTCCTGCCAAGGTGAGCCCGAGGCTAGATATATTGTTCATGCAGCAACCAGGATATCTCTCCTCACTGAGGCCCATCCCGGCGGCCCGTTTTTCTGACTTCGGCCAATGTCTGAAAACCCTGGGGTAAGTGTCGTCCAACGTGTCACACAGTATTATTGATTCTACACCACCTGGCGACGGACCCCTAAACAACCACATGGCCGGCCAGGAATTGCTAAAATTAATTAGTTTTACCCTCTCTCTATCTGGCAATGCTTGAACACCCTCGGGGTTAGTGTTGCCAACTTTCAACCACATATATGTGATCTACCACACTTTGGAGGATCCCTAAAAGTTTTTGCACCGGCCATTAATTTTCTCTTTCCATTTTTGTCCCCGCCCCGCTCTTCAAATCTGGCTAATAACATCTAGCTTTGCACACACCCCGTGGAAGTCACTGTTGCAACCCCCAACCACTCATATGTATCTACAAATGAGCCAAAGAAGGACCACCAACACGTTGGTGCGTCTCCTACTCCGCGGCCGAGTCAATCTTTGCGAAAAAGCCCAACATTCTTTCTTGCGTCAAAAAGGGCAGTTACGCACTGATCGAGATAGAAGCCGAGAAAAGCTGCGCACCAGCCTTCTACCGAACACGGGAGCCATCCGCGTGCCCTAAACTCTTATGCACAAAGAGCGAACTCCTAAGATATGAACGCCACCTATCATTTGTGAAAGCTTACTTCCGGGCTCTCATTTATGCACTCAAGGAATCGCCCAAGTCCAAGTCGGGGGGAGAGACATGTGGTTGTTGAAGTCCGCCTTGGACTGTGAATACTGCGCCCGGCTCTACGCGACAGAGGGGCATCAAACTTTTTCTACAGGAGGAATTTTAATGCAAGGTATTGTCTCCATTGGATAAATCCTAACTTACTGGGTGGCTTCTCACTGTAGTGGCGATGGCCGGCCTACCTTTCTAGCCGGCCGAGCCATTTTTATTACTTGACCGCGGAATACTCCTCTCTTTGCGGTTACCTTTGGCTCTCACCCATCTCCGATGTAGCAGCCGTATCGCGCAGCCCCCTGCTGCTCCACCGACGTGACACAATACCCACAACTACCCCCGGCTCGGAGGGACCCCTCCAAGAGCGAACCCTCGTGATCATAGCGCGGCCCTCTGTCGCGACACATGTACTCGTCCGCTCCTTGCATGCTCCACTTTCCTGCAATACTTACGTTACCTACCTACTCGAGGACACATTGAAATCCTTAATCGTACAGCTAACCCCGATATCCTAGGAGCTAGCCTCGCAACAGCCTTACACTACTCTATAGGACATCCCCGCCGTGACGTAGCCATCCTCAGTGCCGCACCTTAACCTAACAGACTAGTCTAGCGTTCTCTTATACTATCAAAACATACCCACACATAATTCACATAAATAGCCTTCACTATCCATTTCTTAATTCTAAACCATTCCACCGACAAACACTAGCGGGCACCTCGTAATTTGTGCGGATCCGGTGATATAACAACCCTTTGGTCTTCCTTTTCCCCGACCCCGTATTTTTCGTTTACCATAGTAGAAGCAAATACGCCATATCAACAATCCCCTGTGGCTCCGGAAGATCCTTAACTAATACGACAGCACCGTCGTCACTACAAGTATGCAATCCCACATCGCATATCAGCCCAGACAGTCTCGCGAAATATAACCCCTTTTGCTCTCCGCAACAAGCAGCCAACCATTTGTATAGTATTTTTGGGTTGACAATTTTTTCACCCTTCAAAGCTCATTACACACAAAAAACACCGCTAGAAAACGTCCAAGCCTCTTCCCACCTTTTCTCTCCCATTTCATTTGGGGGAACAACAATCTTCTTCTTATGCCAAGTGTCCACCCATGAACCATCATTCCTTCAACACCCACCCACCAAAGCTCTCCACCCCACGCCCACCTTCATTTTCCAAGCGCGGCAACAAGGGAAAGGTTGCCTTTCCAAAGCGGGCCCCCCAAAGGAGCCTGCATTGGGGATCCCTAATCAGGAAGGGCCAACAAAAGGTGGGGTTCTTCAAGGAGGTGTAAGTCGATAAATTACGGTTGTCGCCTTTTTTTGGGGGAACCTTCTTGTTTTTTGATTTATTTGTAGCCCCCACTTGCTTTTTTTTCAAGCTCCGGCCCTAACTGAAAAGGCCCTCTTTTGAGCTTATTCTTCCACTTTCATTAAGGGCTCAACACCCTGTTGAGCCTCCATGATACAACTTGCTTCATTGATCCCTTATATGTCATAATCTGCCATGCTATTTTGCCATGAGCAATCTGTTTATGAGCTGTTTTAAATTGATATTAGGCTTATTTTGAGCCCTCTTCAACATCGAGAAGTTACCAACACCATTTGGGGTTTCCTGTTATACCTACCTTGTATACTCCTCTTTTCTTCCCATTCTTGCATGCAATGGCAGCACCTTACATGATTTCTGTTTTGGCCAATTTCGTTCTCGAAAAGTTTCTGTATGTTTAGCCATAGCTTCACTGTTTAATTTTAGTGTCCCCTTTCATCGTTTGGGTCTCCCACGTAGGTCACTCACGTCTATATCTCTCTGCTTTATTCCCCATTCTTGAATTGTTTAAGTTAGACCCTACCTCTTCTTGTTTTTGCCATTTCAGTATAGTTCTAGATAAAAGTGCTCTTATTTTTTGTCTATAATTACATGTTTAATTAAGGTCTTCGGCTCGTTGGCTGATTATTTTGTCTATTACCCATGTTATAGCCACTTTGAGCCTGTATTTGCATCACAATTTCTATCATGTCTGCTAACTGATTGAGGTCTGCATATAATGTACAATTCATATTTGTGGTCCCTCTTCAATGTTGTAGAAGGCAATTTTTCATTTTTGGGTTTTTCTTAAATCCTTGCTTCATTACCCCTCTTTTGGCTCCATAATTCTTGCTTGCACTTTTTTATGCATACCTCATGCTTCTGTCTCTGGCCCATGTCATAACTTGAAGTGCATCATTTTGGGCACCTGTTCCTAGACTTCTGTCGTTTGCATTGCATTCCATATTGTTTTTGGCATACTATAGGCATTTCGCCGGTACCTAAACATTGCCAATTTTCGGACAATTTCCATGTGCATTTCTGTCATTTTCGCCTCATTTCGGGACTGTTATTCCCCCATAATTTTAGTGCTGAAATTCATTAGAATATTGTATCCATTTCCATGTCATTCATTGCATTCCCGTCGTCACCGCCCTCAAGTTTACCCCGTGCTCGTGGTACAGCATTTTCGAGGCACCTCCGATATCTTTACCGAGGCATCCTATGTGAGTCGTGGCTGACGGTCACTCATAGTTGGTATAAAGCCCCATTTGTCATTTCCAATGCATTCATTGCATTCTGTCACCGCCTCATTTGCCGTGCCCGTGTGCACGGCATTTCGTGCCACTCTATTTTTTATCCCGCAGCTCCTATGTGGAGGTGGCTGAGGCTCACTCATTATTTGGTATAAGCCCATTTGTCATTCCATGTCATTTCATTGCATTCTGTCACCGCCCTCGGTTTGCTGTGCCCGTGTGCATGCATTTTCGAGGAACTCCATTTTATTCACCCAGAAAAACGCAGGCATCCTATGTGAGGTGGATGGAGGCTCACTATGTTCATCGTATAAGCCCTTTGTGCTCCTTGTCATTTCATTGCATTCTTCACCGCCTCAGTTTGCGTGCCTGCTCGCCCCACGGCATTTCGAGGCACTCCATTATTTATCCGCAGCCATCTATGTGAGTTGGCTGAGGCCTCAACTCATGGTTGTATAAGCATTTAGTCATTTCCACTGTCTTTCATTGCATCTCTGTCACCGCCTCGGTTTGCTGTGCCCGTTTTTTTTGCACGCATTGCGAGTGTCACTCCATTTTTACCGCGGCATCTTATGTGAGTGCGGCTGAGGCTCTCTCATGTTAGTATAAGTCCATACTTCATTTTCCATGTCATTTGCATTGCGTATGCATTGCTCGATTTGCGTGCCCGTGTGCACGCATTTCGAGCAGCCTCATTTTCTGCCATCGGCCTCTTATGTGAGTGTGGCTGGGGCTCTCTCATGTAGTATAAGTCCCATGTTGCATTTTCCATGTCATTTATCACATTTGCATTGCCTCGTTTGCGTGCCGAGTGTGCACGCATTTGAGGCACTTCATTTTCCATCGGCATCTTATGTGAGTGCGGCTGAGCTCTCTCAGTTTAGTAATAAGTCCAACTTCTTTCATGTACGCTTTGCACATTGCGTATGCATGCCTCGGTTTGCGTGCCCGTGGCACGCATTTCGAGGCACCTCATTTTCTGCCACGGCCTCTTAGTGAGTGTGCTGGGCTCTCACTCATGTTAGTATAGTCCATGTTGCAATTTTCCAACTGTCATTGACATCACCTTTGCATTGCCTCGGTTATGCTTGTGCCGGCCGTGTGCACGCATTTTGAGACACTTCATTTTCTGCCATCGGCCTCTTATGTGAGTGCGGTCTGAGGCTCTCTCATGTTAGTTATAAGTCCAAGTTGCATTCTGTATGCATTTTAGCCATATTGCATTGCGTATGCCATCGCCTCG
>NW_021037716.1:0-15501 GCF_004153795.1 Camellia sinensis | reverse complement strand
AAGAAGAGAGATCTTTTAACTCCTTGGTAAGAATCTGAAATTAAAAGTATTGAACAAAATAATTATAGCAAATCGATGTGTGGAGAAATGGTTGGAATACTCTTCAAGATCCTGGAGGGCGCTTGTGCTCTTCAGGCTAGTCAACTGAAAAACAATGACTCCGTCGGGGGTGCGAAATTAGCACTTCGATGGATAAGGTCGTATCACTCTTTTGGTTACTTATGTCTTAAGTTACACTTGTTCCCGACTACTCATGTTAGAACGACACTTCTCCTTATTTATAGTCGTCCTTGATGTTAGAGATTGGGCCACTTTTTTCAATGATATCTCTTCCGGCTACTGTGCGTACTCGGCCGGGTTACAGCTGACTATTCGGTGATCTGGTTATTCGGGCCTTTATCCCTCCGGGATAGAGCCGTGTAATCCTTGGTTCTCTCTTCAATCTATTCGGCCTTCGTGCATAATAGAATTTTATTAGGCCCACAATTGCCCCTTAAACATCCCATTAACGTTTAGTTAATTGGCATGTCTTGGATCCTTGACCTAGAGGGTTTAGACAATACGACGGTATCCCTTCTCCAATGCAAGCGTCAGGGGTTGCTTACTACTTTTGAGCATCATTACAGTTTCCCACCCCTTCGTACATGTCACTCATTTAATACGATTTGAAACGCGTGTTGTCTTTGTCTATATGTTCTTTCTTGTGTACTCAAGTTTTTGTTGCCGTCAGTTCAACTTCCTCGCTTTCTCGCCTTCTGCTATTTTTTCCTCTCTTTATTGT
This sequence comes from Camellia sinensis, assembly GCF_004153795.1. Taxonomy (NCBI): domain Eukaryota; kingdom Viridiplantae; phylum Streptophyta; class Magnoliopsida; order Ericales; family Theaceae; genus Camellia; species Camellia sinensis. The sequence goes on along the minus strand of NW_021037716.1, from coordinate 14,720 downwards.
TTCCTCATTTTTTTGTAAGTTTTTTCTTTCTTCCACCTCGATCTCCTTTTTCTTTGTTTGCTTGCCGTGTAGAGTGTCGTTTTTCATGCTGTGATGGCCAAACACTGAGAGCCCTTTTTTCTGCGGAGCGAGTCTCTGGTTTTTCGTCGCCACTCTTTAATTCTGACGATGTTCATTCTGTATTTTGGTAGAGAATGTGATGACCGCGAGAGGACTGATGGGAGTACATCATCTTTCCTCTCATGTCAATCGGAGGGCGGAGTTCCCGTTTCCCCCTTCATCCATTTTAGGGCTGTCTTCGTTTGGGGTTTATCCCTTCTAGCCAAACGTAAACTTTTTCCAATAATAGTGGGTATTATAGAACTAAACCGGCGCCTTTAGGCTACCTAGGAATCCCTGCCATTTCGCACTGTTTATGTCTTGGCTAAATCCTCTAGCGGCCGGGGCACACTACTTTCTCAAGGCCAAGGACAGCCGACATCACTTGGTCGCTATGCTTGCAGCTGCTGGCAAGGGTTGGCGATGTTAAATGGTTTGTTGGTTTCGTGAAATGGGAATTCGGCGAGGGGCGAAGATCGCCAAGATCTAGTGCCCGGCGAAGGGGCGAACCAGGTGGCGCATTTTAACCCCTCCATGAATTTTTATTAAACTCCTGGTTCAAATTCAAGTGTTTACCATTTATTTGTGCAGGAAACAATTTGAAGAAAATTCTAGTTTCGACAGTACGACACCGTACTTGCACAGATCAAAATGGTGCTTCTCAGTTTTTGGCCGTCGAATTTCCAGAAACAAGGGAGGGCGGCCTACATTCTTCTTAGATTACGAGTCAGCTACACTACTTTCTCGGCCGCAGAAAATATTCTGATGTCCAAGGGGTGAACAGGCACCTTCGGTGCTTGTTTTTCCCAGCTCAAGAAATCTTAGGTAGGTCGTTTTGAGGCTTCAGACTTAGAGCCGGCGGATTAAAGCAGCACGAGTCGCTGAGCAGCTGAAAAATCAACCCCTTTGGATTGGATCCAACGGACTAGAGGGGGAGGTTGACACGGCAACAATTTTGGCCTTTTTTTGAGGAAGCGGCTTAAGTCAACATCTAACTTCCCATTTTCTCTTACAAACCATAGTATTCGACAAACCAGTTGGATAGGTGACCTCCCGGATTTGCCCCGGATGAAACCGGTCAACTTCTTAACGACGGCAGCAGTGTGTTCTGCTGCTGAATCGCCTGATTTTTCTGAATAATCAGCTTGCAATTTTGGGGTCAACATTTAAATGGTACTCGAGAAACAAATGAATCCACCCCCGGCATCTCATACAGCGACCATAGCAAATAGTCAAGGTTGCTGAGTAGAAGGTAATTAGTGCTATCTGTGACTTCATTTAGGGAGGCGCGACCATGAGACTGTCAGGATTCCCATCAATTTCAACTCGATCAAGGTTTCCGTGGGCTTTTTCACTTGGGCGCCCAACATCGTCGAGGCTCTCGATCGGCACCTACGTTAGACCTTCATAGAATTTACTTTCCAGCTTCCTGGGTGTCTTTGTGGGCAAGGAGTACAAGTTTTGGTGCCGAATTTCTGGGCAACCAGGTTTTGTTCAATACCGTTGTTTAAGTCGAGAAGCGGAGCAGGTTTGATGATAGGTGCTGGGCACGCTGCATGGTACGCAACAAGTTCGTCCTATGATGAGATTATACGGCGAAGGAGCATAACAACCAAAAACTCCATATCCACTTTGATCGAGAGCACCGTCGTTAACTGGTAGTGTGAATTTTGCCCAACGGGTATTCTGATTTGGTTTCGTTGAAGCCGAATAACGGATAATGGGTCCGGAAGACAGGTTTGACTCGTGAAGCTGAGTTTGATGAAGTCTTGTGTACATAACTTCCGATGTACTCCCTGGTCAGTGAGAGCCGTTAACGGTGAATCTATTTACACGTTAATTTGATTACAAGGGATCAATGTAGGGGAGTGTTAACGCTGACCAAATCGAATCATCGAAGAAATATCCCACAGCTTCGCATGGGGTTTACCGGTGTGATTTTCTTTTGGAGGTTAGGAATGTGACTGGATTGTTTGCACCGCGGAAGCCATCGGCAGACTGTATATGCATATGAATTACGCCGGCGGTGTGACACTGCGCAAAGCAACTGCTTTGGTTGAGTTGTCTTTCTGGACGTATTTGCTTTAAGCCGACCATACTTGTCCCAATCCTTGAGGTGATCCTTCAACGCGTAAGCAACTGTCGCGTATCATACACCGTGGTCCTTGTGATTAATTCGCACGCTTATCCCGTCTCCTCGTGTCGGCGAGGTCCACCATTTTGGATGGCCATTTAAAGAAGACAAATGTAACCTTAGCCATAACCATATTGATCGGCCCTGAGTAACTTGTGTATTTTTTGTCGCGTGCCTTGCGCGCCTGATACTCCACTTAAGCTTGCTCACAACTATCGGTGTGGATATTGTCATTTGATTTGGTGTGAATCCGTCTTTATCTCCGTTTAGCTATATTTCTTTGAATTCAGGGGCACCAATGGTGGTACACAGCGTTTATCGGCTGCACGATTTTGGACGGGCGACTTAGTGGTTTGTGCTCGGCTTTGACCATAGGGCATCGTTTTCTATTTTGCAAGTCATTTCTTTAACTTTTTCATGACGACTAGGACCGTTTGGGGGCATCTGGTCACAAGAGCTGCAGAGCGGCAACTGTCTGGATATTAACGCCTATCTAAAGGCGGTAATGGCAACCGAGTCAATTTGGCAGGCATTCATCTACTAGATTCAAAACATTCCAATGCCGTGCTGAATTAGCATAAGGGTTTTTCCTTAGTTGAATTTTGCATGCCACAGAGATTGGCTTGCTTCGGCTAGCCTCGATTAAGTGATGAACCTTGCCACTGAAGATTTGTTTTGGTTGGTGGAAGTCTTAATCGATGCGGCTCCAGTTTATAATACCAACCTAACAGCCAGTTGGTCCCAAACTGCTCAGAAGCTGATTTCGACACTAGGGGCCTCGTCATCTGGCATGAAGTGTCATGGCTTGCTTTGTAATGACGAATCGTGATCGGTGGGATCTGCATGTTTACCATATCATAAAGGCGAAGACGGTGCTTCTGAACTTTTTGGGTAGCATGCCCTTGCAATCGTGCGTACAAAGGGTTACGTTATCCTCTTCATCTGAATGCATTTCTTCTTTGGCTTTTTTCTGGTGCACGCGGACTTTTCTCAGAAGAACTGGAGACGGTCGAGCTTGTCCTTCTTTGTAGATTTTGGGAGATGATGAGTCAGAGCATTCTGCACTATCATTCTCCGAATTCGAGATCGTCGACCATCCTTTCTCAGAGGTCGTCCCGGGTCTTGGCGCGCGGCTTGTTGGGATTTTGCCACCTCCAAGGTCAATCTTGTCGAAGGCGCTCGTTCTCAAGCCATCATGTTTTCCAATCTCTGTTCATTTGCTTCGCTTGCTCATAATCGCTTGCATTGTCTCATGTGCTGATGTCGGGGTGAGTCGAAGTTCAAGGCCTTTCTTGCGGTAATATTCTTTGACCCAAGCATGTTGCTTGGAGTGTTTCATCTTGTGGCGTAGGGTCGCCAACGACTACGGAGGATCTTCCGTCACGCTCCATGGATGTGCTTGAGTGTTCCCACAGACGGCGCCAATTGTGGAGAAATGGTTCGGAAATACTCTTCAGATCCTGGAGGGCGCTTGTGATCTTTAGCTAGTCACTTGAAAAAGAATGAACACTCCGGTCGGATGTGCCAGAATTAGCACTCCGATGGTAAGTCAATATCCGCTCTGTTGGTCTTATGTCTTAAGTTACACTTACTTATTCTCACATACCATCGTGTTAGATGACACTCTCCTTATTTATAGTCGTCCTGATGTTGACGGTTGGGCCCACTTTTCTTCCAATGAATAATCCTCATCGAATTTTGTGGCATGACTTTCTACTGGTCTGTTAGGTGACTGACCTGGGGGCACGCGCTGACTGCGAGTCATTTGATTTCATCTGCGTCGCCTTTTATCCTCGGGATGGAGCATTAATTCACTTGGTTTTTCTCTTCAATCTATTCGGCCTTCATGCGTAATAGCTTTATTAGCCCCCATAGATGTTTAAAAACTATTGGTAAACAACTAGATAAACTCGAAATACTTTTGATGATTACTCCACTAGTCATACTTCTACAAGTAAATCTTAGATAACCTCTATTTATCTTCCTAGTACTAGAAAGTGATTAGCTTAGCTATCAAGATAATATACAGTTGAAGCCATTGAAAATTATTTAATAAAATGTCTACATCTACTACAAGCAAAGGAATTAATGTCCTAACACAACAACCTCTACTAGAATTTCGTAGTCATTCTGATACGTCTAGCGATAATGAAATCACTAAGTTAGCACACCAATTCAACTCTTCTCATCTTAATAGAATCACACATCCTAAAGTTAACCTACCACTCTTACCAAAAATTGGTACACTAAACCTACACCTCCCGATCTCGATTTGAAGAAACCAATATTAACAATCAATTTTCGTTTCTTACTAAAAAATTATATGAATGGAATATAGATGGTCTTAGTGAACATCAATTCTCCAGAAACTCAATCATTTATCCATGGTTGCAAACAGTTACCTTACTAATTATCCTGATTATACTCAACCTAAAATTGTTATTTTAATTACTACTGGATTTATTGGTATGCTCAAATCTTGGTGGGATAAATATCTCACTTCTGATCAACGATAATCTATTCAACATGATGTTCAAATGGATAATAATGGTTTTCCTATCTTTGACGAGAAAATAGGTTCTAGTATACATGATGGTATTAATACTTTGATATACCATAATCAACATTTTATAGGACTACCCAACTAATATTCATTCCGTATCCATGATCAACTCAGTAACTTAACTTGCCCTACTCTAACTGATTTTAGATGGTATAAAGATGTTTTTACCCCTTGAGTATGCTTCAGATGATTGTACTACGCCATTTTGGAAAGAAAAATTTATTAATGGATTACCAAGTTTTTTTGCCCATAAAATTTCGCGATATTCTTAGTTAACCCACTAGTATTATAGAATTCTGATAACTTAACCTACGATGATATAATTAAACAATTCAAAGGAAGGACTAAAAATGTGCATGCGATCTGAAAACTTAGTCAAAAAGCTGCTAAAGACAACATAAAGCTAAATATGAATTAGGTAACTTTTGTGAACAATATGGCTTTCCTCTCATAAGCCTTCTCGAAGTAAAATAATAAAAGGAAATCTTTATAAAATACTCCACTAAATATAAAAAGAAATATTATTATTTTAAATCAACTGATAATATTATACTAAACCCAAAAGAAGAATTATCATAAGAAATCTAATCAATCTCAAAAGTCAAACCTAAACCGGATGTTACTTGTTATAATTGTGGAAAAAAATAGTCATTATTCAATAAAATGCAAAGTAAAAAAAAAAAAAAAACCTTAAAGCTGAACTTAACGAATTACAAATTACTAATGAAAATCAAATACTTGAAATATTTAAATTAGCACTACTCCAAATCAAACTCCTGTTCAATCTAGTCATTCATCTAGCGATGATATTCCCTCTAGTGATACTTCTTCCTATTATTCTCCTACTGATAGTACTGACAATGACATTGAAGTAGGATGTAATGATACTTGTTGTAAAATAGTCAATGTTCTTAGTAAATCTCAACAAGAAGAACTGTCTCATTGAATTAATTAGTAGATTAGAAAATCTTGAATTAAAAGAGACAATATGCTAATATAGTTGAAATCCTTATTGATCAACAAGATAAGAAACCTAAACATGATAAACCAATCATTAGTTTAACTAAAACTTTAGATTGATTTAAAAGGAAAACATAAAGAAGTCACCTTACAAAATTTACAGAATGAAATGTCATCATATTGAATTAACTATTCAAGAATTAAAAGCTAAACAAGACCGTAGAAGAAGACATTGCTTTCTTGTAACACCCTCAAAAAATAGACATTAAACCCATCAAATAGACATGCTTGAATAATGACTAGCCACATTCTTTTATTCATAGAGTTCTCATACATGTATTACATGTTAAATCAAAACAAAATGCCCTACGGCTTACAGCTTTCCAGTTAACACTTGGTTACAACAAAAGAGTACTAACTCGTTTACACATTAAGCCTTGCTTGAAGTTACATGTAATACATCAAAAGTTACGCGACAACAAGTATGTCCGCCACTAGCCTTGTCTCCAGCTATGTCCTTGGAGTGTGCATGCTACCTGCACTGAAAATGATAATTCCCAGTATAGGGGAGCCACAGCCAGTAGAACATACACACTAACACCAACCGATGAACAATGACTAAAAAATATTAGGCAATTGTAGAATGGCTACCAGAATACATCACATAAATTACACATTTATGTTCTTCACAACTTATGAGCTCTAAGTTACCTTTCATTTTTCTTTTATCAACAGATAAGCATTGCTAGCTCTATCACATTTCCACAGATATGTAATAAAACTATTACCAACATTCAGATAAGCTTATATGCTATCTGGGATCATATTTCTTGCTGTGAAGAAGGAGGATATAGCTTATATGCCTTAGTAGATGTGTGGATATCACCGTTTTTGATTACCTATTGGAATGAATGATAGGCTAGATGCTATATACGCCTCCGCTCCAAGGAAAAATGATAGTGTTTAATTCAACCATTAGTACGCTTGTGATATGTAATGTCATAAATTTATGTGGAGTGTGGTATCTGTGTTAAGCGATCTATCAATTGAGCCTAATATTTTTAGTCATTGTTCAATGGTTGTTCTAGTGCGTATTTCTATGGGCTGTGGTCACCTATATGCGGAATATCATTTTCAGGTGCAGGTAGCATGCCAGCTCCAAGACATAGCTGGGAGGCTAGTGGGACATACTTTTGTCGCTTAACTTTGATGTATTACCATGTAACTTCAAGCCAAGGGCTTAATTGTGTAAACGAGTCTAGTACTCTTTTGTTGTAACCAAGTGGTTAACTTGGAAAGCTGTAAGCCGTAGGGCATTTTTGTTTTGATGTTAACATGTAATACTTCTGTAATGAGACTCTAAATGAATAAAGAAGTGGCTGTTCATATGTCAATGCATGTCTTATTTGATGGTTTAATGTTATTTTTTTTGAGGTGTTAACAAGAAGCAATGTCTTCTCTACGGTCTTGTCTTTAGCTTTTAATTCTTGAATAGTTAAATTTCAATATGATGATTTCTTCTGTAAATCTTTGGTGACTTCTTTATGTTTTCCTTTTTAAATCAATCAAAGTTTTAGTTAAACTAATGATTGGGTTTATCATGTTTAGGTTTCTTATCTTTGTTGATCAATAAGGATTTCAACTTATTAGCATATTGTCTCTTTAAATTCAAGATTTTCTAATCTCATTAATTCATGAGAGCAGTTTTCTTCTTGTGAGAATTTACTTAAGAACATTGACTATTTTACAACAAGTATATTACATCCTACTTCAATGTATTGTCAGTAACTATCAGTAGGAGAATAATAGGAAGAAGTATCCAACTAGAGGGAATATCATCGCTAGATGGAATGACTAGATTGAACAGGAGTTTGATTTGGAGTAGTGGCTAATTTAAATATGTCAAGTATTGATTTTCATTAGTAATTTGTAATTCGTTAAGTTCAGCTTTAAGGTTTTTTTTTTTTTTTTACTTTGCATTTATTGGAATAATGACTATTTTTTCCACAATTATAACAAGTAACATCCGGTTTAGGTTTTGACTTTTGAGATTGATTAGATTTCTTATGATAATTCTTCTTTTGGGTTTAGTATAATATTTATCAGTTGATTTAAAATAATAATATTTCTTTTTATATTTAGTGGAGTATTTATAAGAAGATTTCCTTTTATTATTTTTACTTCGAGAAGGTGCTATGAGAGGAAAGCCATATTGTTCACAAAAGTTACCTAATTCATATTTAGCTTTATGTTTGTCTTTAGCAGCTTTTTGACTAAGTTTCAGATCGATGCACATTTTTAGTCCTTCCTTTTGAATTGTGCTAATTATATCATCGTAGGTTAAGTTATCAGATTCTATAATACTAGTGGGTTAACTAAGAATATCGCGAATTTTATGGGCAAAAAGACTTGGTAATCCATTAATAAATTTTTCTTTCCAAAATGGCGTAGTACAATCATCTTGAAGCATTACTCAAGGGGTAAAAACATCTTTATACCATCTAAAATCAGTTAGAGTAGGGCAAGTTAAGTTACTGAGTTGATCATGGATACGAGAATGAATATTAGTTGGTGTACCTATAAAATGTTTGATTATGGTATATATCAAAGTATTAATACCATCATGTATACTAGAACCTATTTCTTCGTCAAAGATAGGAAAACCATTATTATCCATTTGAACATCATGTTGAATAGATTATCGTTGATCAGAAGTGAGATATTTATCCCACCAAGATTTGAGCATACCAATAAATCCAGTAGTAATTAAAATAACAATTTTAGGTTGAGTATAATCAGGATAATTAGTAAGGTAACTGTTTGCAACCATGGATAAATGATTGAGTTTCTGGAGAATTTGATGTTCACTAAGACCATCTATATTCCATTCATATAATTTTTTAGTAGAAACGAAAAATTGATTGTTAATATTGGTTTCTTCAAATTCGAGATCGGGAGGTGTAGGTTTAGTGTACCAATTTTTGGTAAGAGTGGTAGGGTTAACTTTAGGATGTGTGATTCTATTAAGATGAGAAGATTGAAATTGTTGTGCTAACTTAGTGATTTCATTATCGCTAGACGTATCAGAATGACTACGAAATTCTAGTAGAGGTTGTTGTGTTAGGACATTAATTCCTTTGCTTGTAGTAGATGTAGACATTTTATTAAATAATTTTTCAATGGCTTCAACTGTAGTATTATCTTGAGTAGCTAAGCTTAATCACTTTCTAGTACTAGGAAGATAAATAAGAGGTTTATCTAAAGATTTACTTGTAGAAGTATGACTAGTGGAGTAATCATCAAAAGTAGTTTCGAGTTTATCTAGTTGTTTACCAATAGTTTTTAAACATCTATGGGGGCCTAATAAATTCTATTACGCATGAAGGCCGAATAGATTGAAGAGAAAAACCAAGTGAATTAAATGGCTCCATCCCGGAGGGATAAAAGGCCGAATAACCAGATCAGCCGAATAGTCAGCTGTAGACCCGGCCGAGTACGAACAGTTAGCCGAATGAGGGATTATTCATTGGAAGAAAAGTGGGCCCAACCGTCAACATCAAGGACGACTATAAATAAGGAGAGTGTCATCTAACACGAGGTATGTGAGAACAAGTAATTGTAACTTAAGACATAAGTAACCAAAAGAGTGGATACTGACTTATCTATCAGAGTGCTAATTCTGGCACCCCCGACCGGAGTGTTCATTCTTTTTCAAGTGACTAGCTAAAGATCACAAGCGCCCTCCAGGATCTGAAGAGTATTTCTGAACCATTTCTCCACAATTGATGCCGTCTGTGGGAATACTCAAGCACATCCATGGCGGCGTGACGGAAGATCCTCCGATAGTCGTTGGTGACCCTACGCCACAAGATGAAACCACTCCAAGCAACATGCTTGGGTCAAAGAATATTACCGCAAGAAGGGCCTTGAACTTCGACTCACCCTCGACATCAGCACATGAGACAATGCAAGCGATTATGGAGCAAGCGAAGCAAAATGAACAGAGGTTGGAAAACATGATGGCTGAGAACGAGCGCCTTCGACAAGATTTGGCCTTGGAAGTGGCAAAATCCCAACAAGCCTCGCACCAAGACCCGAAACGACCTCTGAGAAGGGATGGGTAACAATCTCAAATTCGGGAGACATGATAGCGGCAGTGGCTCTGACTCATCTTCCCCAGAATCTACAAAGAGGAGACAAGTCGACATCTCCAGTTCTTCTGAGGGAAGTCCGCGTGCACGGCAGAAGCGAAGAAGAAACGATTCAGATGAAGAGGATCAGCATGACCCCTTTGTACGACTGATTGCAAGGGCAGTGCTACCCAAAAAGTTCAAAGCACCGTCATTCACCATGTATGATGGTAAATTAGATCCCACCGATCACATTCGTCATTACAAGCAAGCCATGACACTTCATGCAGATGACGAGGCCCTCATGTGTCAAATATTTTCGAGCAGTTTGGGACCACTGGCTGTCAGGTGGTATTATAAACTGGAGTCGGCATCGATTAAGAGCTTCCACCAACTCCAAAAATTCTTCAGGGCAAGGTTCATCACTAATGAGGTCCAGCCGAAGCAAGCCAATTCTCTGTGGGCAATGCAAATTCAACTAGGGAAAACCCTTCATGCATATTCAGCGCGGTATTGGGAATGTTTTAATCTAGTAGATGATGCCTGCAATGACTCGTTGGCCATTACCGCCTTCAAGATAGGGTTATATCTAGACAGTGCCCTCCGCAGCTCTTTGACCAGATGGCCCCCAAAAATGGTCTGGTCGTTGATGAAAAAAGTTAAGGAATACTGCAAAATAGAAAACGATGCCCTATGGGTCAAAGCCGAGCACAAAGCCACTAAGTCGGCCCCGTCCAAAATCGTGCAGCCAATAAACGCTGTACCACCATGGTGCCCTGAATCAAGAAATCGGGCTAAACGAGATAAAAGACGGGATTCGCGCCGATCAAATGACCAATATCCACATCGAGGTAGTGAGCAGCTTCAAGTGGATAGCAGGCGCGCAAGGCGCGCCGACAAGAAATACACGGAGTTGTCGGAGCCGATCAGTATGGTTATGGCTAAGGTTTAACATTTGTCGTTCTTTAAATGGCTGTCCAAAATGGTGGGACCTCCCGACACGAGGAGACGGGATAAGCGGTGCGAATATCACAAGGACCACGGTCATGATACCGACAGTTGTTACGCGTTGAAGGATCACCTCGAGGAGTTGGTACAAGACGGTCGGCTTAAGCAATACGCCCGAAAGGACAACTCAACCAAAGCAGTTGCTTTGCGGCAGGAGTCACCACCGCCCGGCGTAATTCATATGATATATAGTCTGCCGACGACTTCCGCGGTGCATACAATTCAGTCACATCCTAACCTTCAAAAGAAAGTCACACCGGCGAAACGCCCCCATGAAGCTGTGAATATTTCTTTCGATGATTCTGATTTGGTCGGCGTAACACTCCCCTACATTGATCCTTTGGTAATCGAATTACGTGTAAACAGATTCACCGTTGAACGGGTTCTCACTGACCAGGGGAGTACATCGGAAGTTATGTACTACAAGACCTTCATCAAACTCAGCTTCACTGAGTCGGACCTGTCTCCGGCCCATTATCCGTTATTCGGCTTCAACGCCAATCCAGAATACCCATTGGGCAAAATCACACTACCAGTTCGAGCGGGCTCCCGATCAGTGGATGTGGAGTTTTTGGTTGTCAAGCTTCCTTCGCCGTATAATCTCATCATGGGACGAACTTGTTTGCATACCATGCAGGCCGTGCCCAGCATCTATCATCAACTGCTCCGCTTCCCGACTAAACGCAGTATTGAACAAATCTGTGGTTCTCAGAAATCGGCACAAGCTTGTTATCTCCTTGCCGCAAAGACACCAAGAGAGCTGGAAGTGAATTCTATTGAGGTGCCGGATCGAGAGAGCCTCGACGATGTTGGGCGACCCAAGTGAAAAAGCCATGGAAGCCTTGGATCGAGTTGAAATTGATGGGAATCCTGGCAGGTTCTTTATGGTCGGCGCCTCCCTAAATGAAGTCGACAGACAGCAGCTAATTACCTTCTTACTCAGCAACCTTGGCGTATTTGCATGGTCGCTGTATGAGATGTCGGGGGTGGATTCATTTGTTTCTCAGTACCATTTAAATGTTGACCCCAAATGCAAGCTGATTATTCAGAAAAATCGGCGATCAGTAGCAGAACACACTGCTGCGGTCGTTGAAGAAGTTGACCGGTTGCTTGATGTCGGGGCAATCCAAGAGGTCACCTATCCAACACGGTTGTCGAATACTGTGGTTGTAAAGAAAAAAAATGGGAAGTAGATGGTTGACTGAGGCCGGCTTCCTCAAAAGCCAAATTTAGTGTCGCGCCAACCTCCCCCTCTAGTCTGTAGGATCCGTCCAAAGGTGGTTGATTCAGCTGCTCAGCGACTCGTGCTGCTTGTTCGTCCGCTGGCTCTGAGTCTGAAGCCTCAAAACCGACCTGCCTAAGATTCTTGAAGCTGGGAAAAACAAGCGCTGTAAGGTGCTGTTCACCCCTTGGAATCGGAATATTTCTACGGCCGAGAAAGTAGTGTAGGCTGGCTCGTATCTAAGAAGAATGTAGGCCGTCCTCCCTTGTTTCTGGAAATTCGGACGGCCAAAGAACTGGAGCACCGTTTTGATTTGCGCAAGTACGTCGTCGTCTACCGAAACTAGAATTTTCTTCAAATTGTTTCCTGCACAAATAAAACGGTAAACACTTGGAATTTGAACCAGAAGTTTAATAAAAATTCATGGGGGGGTTAAATGGCCACCTGGTTCGCCCCTTCACCTGGGCACTGGATCTTGGCGATCTTCGCCCTCACCGAACTCCCAGTTTCCACGAACCACAACCATAACATCGTCAACTCGCTTGCCAGAGCTGGCAAGCATAGTGACCAAGTGATGGTCGATGTCCTTGGCCTTGAGAAAGTAGTGCCCCTGCCGTCCAGAGGATTTGGCCAAGACATAACAGTGTCGAATGGCAGGGATTCCTAGGTTAAGCCTAAGGCGCCGGTTTAGTTCTATAATACCCACTATTATTTGGAAAAAGTTTACGTTTGGCTGAGAAGGGATTAAACCCCAATAACGAAGGACAGCCCTTAAAAATAGATGAAGGGGGAAATGGACTCCGCCCTCCGTGATTGACAGGAGAGGAAAGACGATTGTACTCCCATCAGTCCTCTCCGTGTCAATCACATTCTCTACCAAAAGTGACAGATGAACATCGTCAGGAATAGAAAAGTGGCGACGGAAACTAGAGACTCGCTCCGCAGAAAGAAGGGCTCTCAGATGTTTGGCCATCACAGCATGAAAAACGGACACTCTACACAGCAAGCAAACAAAGAAAAAGGAGTCGAGGTAAAGTTACAAAAAATGAGGAAGACAATAAAGAGCGGAAAAAAGTTACAGAAGGTGAGAAGCGAGGAAGTTGAACTGACAGGAAACAAGAAATCTTGAGCACACAAGAAAGAACATACAGACGAAAAGACAACACGGTTTCAAATCGTATTAAATGAGCGAAATGTACGAAGGGGTGGGAAACTATAATGATGCTCAAAAGTAGTAGGCACCCTGACGCTTGCATTGGAGTAAGGGATACCGTCGTATTTTCTGACCCTCTAGGTCCAAGGACCAAACATCCCAATTAACTAATGTTAATGGGATGTTTGGGGGGCAATTGTGGGGGGCTAATAAATTCTATTATGCACGAAGGTCGAATAGATTGAAGAGAGAAACCAAGTGAATTACACGGCTCTATCCCGGAGAGATAAAGGCCGAATAACCAGATCAGCTGAATAGTCAGCTGTAGACCCGGCCGAGTACGAACAGTTAGCCGAATGAGGGATTATTCATTGGAAGAAAAGTGGACCCAACCGTCAACATCAAGGACGACTATAAATAAGGAGAGTGTCATCTAACATGAGGTATGTGGGAACAAGTAAGTGTAACTTAAGACATAAGTAACCAAAAGAGTGGATACTGACTTATCCATCGAAGTGCTAATTCCGGCACCCCCGACTGGAGTGTTCATTGTTTTTCAGGTAACTAGCTGAAGATCACAAGCGCCCTCCAGGATCTGAAGAGTATTTCCAAACCATTTCTCCACAACATCGATTGGTATAATTATTTTGTTCAATGCCTTTTTTAATTTCAGATTCTTTACCAAGGAGTTTAAAAGGAGAAGCATGAACAATTTTCCCTTTATGTTCAATTAGAATGGTTTCTAAAGGAGGGTGACTAGATAAAACAAAAGTGGTAGGAGAAGTTTTCCATTTAGTTTTTGTAATAACGTTTACTTTTTTATAATAATTTTCTAAATAATCAAAGAAATTAATTTCAGTATTGATTCTTGTCATAAATTTATACCATTTCGTGGTAATTTTAGATTGTTGTTTTGTATCATAAGTATTCCTATATGTGTGTCTTTTCGACTTATTTGCCATAGATCTGAATTCAGCATGAAGTTTATTAAGGTCTGGAGTAAAATGTTTACTTAAAGTTAACAATTGTGGGTTTACATGAGGAACAACTTCAAATTTAGTTTGAGTAGGTGAATCTTGAGATATAGTATCTTCTTCTTGAAGATGTGTGTGAGTAGAGTAAATTGGTTTACTAATTTGAGAAGTAGAGGAATTGTCAATTCCTTTTAATTTACTATGTGTATGCTGGGTTTGTGAAGAAGGCTCACAAAGATGTAGTTTTCTATCTCTTCTTGTAAACAAAGGGGTATTGAAGATTTCATCTTCATCAGTTTCAGTAGGTAAACTAGAGGAACTATGACGAGAGGATTGACTAAAGGGTCTATTAAATTTAATATGAACAGAACCATCATTAAATTGTTGAATATTTTGAATATCATGACTGGTAGAAGATTGTTGATTTTGGGAGTAGTTTTCATTTACTGTAATCCAATCATCAGGAAGATTAATACC
>NW_021037710.1:0-18272 GCF_004153795.1 Camellia sinensis | reverse complement strand
CCAGTTAATCCGAGATTACCAAAGGCCTGCAGAACAGTAACACAGTAAAAAAGAGTACAGGGCCTGGCGGAAGCCAATACAGTAAATAAATAATGTCCATTGAGCTGTGACAGTCTGTATGCCAAAAAGATTTTTCATGCATTCACATATACAAGCAGTACAGTCTATACAAAATTTACAGTTACACAGTACAGGGACCTAATCCCTTGGTAACAGTACAGTTAGCAGCTGACAGTCTATACAGTAGTCCAACAGTGTGGGGACAGATGGAGGAAAAAACAAAACACCCCAAAGCCATAGCATGGCAACTCGGAACCTCGCAGTGAGGCACAAAGGCTGGCTTGACAAAACTGGAGTCTAACCCGCGCTCCTAGCTCCGATCTGGTGGCTGAGTACCTACATATATATATAAACAGTGAGCTAAAGCCCAGTGAATAACATAATGCGTAAAGAGGTTAAGAATGAAATGCCCTTACAGTAATGAAAACAGTTCATTAAACAATACTTCAGTCTTTCAGTCAGAACAGTTATTCAGTCATATGTGGTACATCCATTAGCATAGCAGTAAACAGTAGGTCTTAAAGACCAAACAGTAATGATGGCCATCAGTCAGTAAACAGTAGTGGTTCCGCGAGGGAACCGACAGAGGATCTCTCTCCGGTTACGGTGCTAAACCCATAGGGCCGGGGTTGGGTCGTGACAGGCTTATTCACACAAATTATCTTAATAAAACATCAAAAAAAAAAAATAATAACAAATGCAAGCCAGAACCAATATTGTCTAAAACAGAATATAAATACAGACGAAGCCCATTACTTTTGTTATTTCAAAGAATCTGAATTCATAAACTCCAAACTGTCAAAACTAAGTTAAAAAACTGACACTATGAAAATCATATTCTTAATTCAATCCAAATCTCCATACCAACTGTTAGAAATATATGTTTTCTCCTAACTGGGCTTAACAAAACTAACAAAATCATGTAAATTAATGATACAGAAAGATGGAAGAAAAAAAAAAGTTGTTCACGATTTAAAGAAACAAAAGAAACCATAATCAACAATATGACATGGTAATCTATATAACAAAAGAAACAAAATCTGATTCAAACATAAATTCAAATAAAGAGATAATTAATGTGATTACTATATACACCATGCAATTATTGTCTCTACAATATGCTTGTCATGTATGTTTTATCTGTTTGAGCAACAAATTTTAAAATTATGCATGCCTGCATTTTGTATCTTTCCAAAACCATAAACTCACATCATTATTTCTGGGTCATTAGCATAGAAAGATGTTAAATTCTTTTTTCCTATTCCCTGATTGCTCTATTTGTATCTAAAAGATGTTAAAGTTGATTCTCATTATTGATTATCAGTGAACTAAAAGATGTTAAATACTTATCAGTGAACTCACATTATTGATTCTGCACCATCAGCACATAAGGATGTTAAAGTTTCTTTTTCTTGATGTATAGGAACTGTCCAAATCCCAAAATTAAAGGAGCAATCATTTTTCATGATCAAGGTCCCGAATTATTTGATTATAGCATCCGCCTCAACCACATGGGCTTTTTCTGGATTTCCTGATGTTAAAACTATCATGGACATAGATGGTCCTTGCCTCAATGACCTGGAATTGGGTGTTGATACTATATCAATTATGCAGTACAGCTTCAGTGGATTTTTGCCTGTATGATCTCAATTTTCCCTTTTCACTATTTGCTTCCTTCTGAAATATTAATATTAATATTAATGGAAGAAGAAGAAAAAAAACTGTTCGCTTCCGATTCCGATTTAATATTAATATTCAAAAAATAATTCCAGTTTCATTCAAATAATTCTGACCTGATTTCTGTACGGTAAATGAACTTTGGAGTCAACACCACATATTTGCACTTCATGATCCCAGCTGGTCCACCCCTGAACCCGTACACTGTGCTTCCTTTGCAACGATCCTGCAAGTAATCTACCATACACAAACACATACACATCCAAAAAGAAAATTGAAGTTCACTAACCGAAGATTCCAGATATCACATTGTGTCCTCCAGGGTCTTGGCCTCCCGACAAAATCACTCCAATTTTCAACTTCAGACCTGAGGGAAACTCGGCCGATTCGCCCGGCACCAACATTGCCGATGGCTGCCCAAATAGGCCAGGAAAGAGCTTCGCGATCTCATCTGAAACACCAACTCACAATCAAAACCATAAACCTCTGTTTCGATCTAAATAGCTGGACAATGCTTTCACATTGTACACAAAACATAGAAGGATTAGCTTACACATGCACAGAGAACAATGCAGAATGTGTATGTACTGTGTATGTGTATGTGTATGTGTATGTGTATGTGATTGAAAATAGCTGTACAATGCTTTCTCTATGTTTTCTCTACTTTGATTATCATGCTTACACAATGCTTTCATTCTTCAATTTGGACAATGGTTTCTCTATGTTTTCTCTATCTAAATAGCATTGTGTAAGCTAATCAAAATAAATGTACAATGCACAGTACATTGAAGGATTCAATTTTCAGACTTCAATTTAGGATTCAACTTAGCAGAAAAAGAACAAAACATAGAGAAATCAAAGAACAATGCTTCCATTAAATCTTCTCAAATAATAAACTAATCAAAGTAGCTGTATAACGCACAGTACATGAAGGATTCAATTTTCAGACTTCGATTTCGTGAAGGAAGAAAAAAAAAAAACTATTTAAGCTCTATATTTTACGATTCAGTTACCAGAAAAAGAACAAAACATAGGGAAACCAGAGATCTGACAATGCTTTTATCAAATCTTCTCAAATAAAATAATCAAAGTAGCTGTATAACGCACCGTACATGAGTTATTCAAATTTCAGAGATCGGAAAATGCTTTTATCAAATCTTCTCAAGTAAACTAATCAAAATAGCTGTATAACGCACAGTACATGAGTTATTCAAATTTCAGACATCGATTAAGTATGAAAATAAAAAATAAAAAATAAAAACAATGATTGTAGCTTTCGATTTCCGAATCAGATTATCAGAAAAAAGAAGAAAACAAAACAAAAACAGAGATGAAGAGTTGCTGTCGGTGTAAAACGCACAGTACATGAAAACTAAATCAAAGTCTCTGTAAACTAAATCAAATCTTTTCAAGTAAACTAAATCAAAGTTGCTGTCCGCTTTTATCAAATCTTCTCAAGTAAACTAATCAAAATAGCTGTATAACGCACAGTACATGAGTTATTCAAATTTCAGACATCGATTTAGTATGAAAATAAAAATTAAAAAATAAAAACAATGATTGAAGCTTTCGATTTCCGAATCAAATTATCAGAAAAAAGAAGAAAACAAAACAAAAACAGAGATGAAGAGTTGCTGTCGGTGTAAAACGCACAGTACATGAAAACTAAATCAAAGTCTCTGTAAACTAAATCAAATCTTTTCAAGTAAACTAAATCAAAGTTGCTGTCCGCTTTTATCAAATCTTCTCAAGTAAACTAATCAAAATAGCTGTATAACGCACAGTACATGAGTTATTCAAATTTCAGACATCGATTAAGTATGAAAATAAAAATTAAAAAATAAAAACAATGATTGAAGCTTTCGATTTCTGAATCAAATTATCAGAAAAAAGAAGAAAACAAAACAAAAACAGAGATGAAGAGTTGCTGTCGGTGTAAAACGCACAGTACATGAAAACTAAATCAAAGTCTCTGTAAACTAAATCAAATCTTTTCAAGTAAACTAAATCAAAGTTCACTGAGATGCTTGCACCCCCTGAAGCTAGAGATAATACACCAGAGATATAAGAGGAGGAGGGAATCCTACATCCTCAACTCAACTCATACCACTCTCTGATTTGGAGAGAGCCTCTGCTCCTATCTCCCATAGATCTCTTCCACGCTTCCTGTCTCGGATGTCTTCAGCATAGTCTGCATCTCCTCACTGAGATGCTTGCACCCCCTGAAGTTAGAGATAATACACCAGAGATATAAGAGGAGGAGGGAATCCTACATCCTCAACTCAACTCACACCACTCTCTGATTTGGAGAGAACCGCTGCTCCTATCTCCTATAGATCTCTTCCACGCTTCCTATCTCGGATGTCTTCAGCATAGTCTGCATCTCCTCACTGAGATGCTTGCACCCCCTGAAGCTAGAGATAATACACCAGAGATACAAGAGGAGGAGGGAATCCTACATCCTCAACTCAACTCACACCACTCTCTGATTTGGAGAGAACCGCTGCTCCTATCTCCTACAGATCTCTTCCACGCTTCCTGTCTCGGATGTCTATACTTGCTATGCTTGAACTTGCGCAACCAAGATATCCGACACCCCCTGATTGGATATCCTGCACCCCCCGCTTGGATGCCCTTGACTATCATGCAACTCCTTGCATGATGAACACTGGAGCAACTAGAAAACTTCAGAGTTTGACACATCAACATCCTCAATTTTCCTTGCTCGGAGCTTATTTCTGAACAACCAGCCTTTGCTTTCTGCACTTCAGAACAACTTCTTGGCGTTTCCACATACGCTTGTTGTCTGTGCTGCAATCCCTGATGTTCGGTTCTGTCTCACTTGTACGTCCGTACTGATGTTTGACAGTTAGCCCTTCTGCTAAGACAACTTCCACCGGTCTGTACAAGTTTCCACTATGCAACTCCATGCATAGTGCTCACACCCATGGCTTCTGGTCTCCCTGCGTCAAGCTTGCTTGAGAGATCTGCATCAACTTTATCATCTGCTACCATGGAACTAAAGAAACCACCATAGAGAAATAAGACTTGCCACTCCTTGGCACGCACTCTTGCGTTTTACCTGTCTCAATTTCTCTGTCTGGAAGTTCCTGTGAACTGTCAACAACCCGCTGCTGCACACTCTTCTCGCGCCTCTGTACGACACTCTAGCGTACCCTTGCACTGTTGCACGTCTGCAATTGTACTTCTGCGCTTAGTATGCTCCTCTGCAACTATTGTTCTACATGTCCACATACCATTAGTACCTTCTCGTATACAGTAGCTCCAACAGCCACAAGTATTTCCTTGAGCCTGTACTTGGTTGCCAAATCATCTATCCGTCGATGAATGGTCTTCTCTTTTGATTGAACCAGATCCTCCAACGAACTCCGGAGATAATCATTTCTGCAATCCTCTAATCACCCCTGACCAATCATGATCTCCCTCGATTGCCATTTGATCAAGCCTGATCTCCTCTGGTCTTCAATGATCTATCTCAATCTGTAATCTGGTTGTCCAATCTGGTCAGAATCTGACCATTCTAACCTCATTAGTGAATCCGCAGTGTTCCACAATATTCGGCAACCTTCCTACAGCTATTGAAGATGACAAACTCCCATGTTTTGACAAACTTTAAAAACCGTTCAGAAATTTACTATTCTGACCTGGGGGTTGCGTCCGGAATGATCCATTTAGCTAGTGCCAACCTTCGCTGCACTTCCGGGGGCCTCATTGAAAAACATCCCCGAAAGTTGGGCCACACCACAATTTTCTAAAAATTCTGGGCCAAATTGCAATTTTCAGAAGTTCAGGGAATATTCCGTGTACCAACAGAATATTCCGTCCACTGCACCTGATGCCGTTCGTCTCTTTAATCTGCCTTCTTTTTACAGAAACTCCGTCTCCAAAATCTGACCGTACGGATGTGTCCGGAATACTCCAAATAGTTGGAAACCACTATTGGATCACCAAAAACGGACTCCAAATGGCTTAGATCTAGCCAAAACATTTTGTACGCCACAGATCTGCGGCTGCACCATAGCCGCGCCGCACCGGATTTTTCCTCAGAGTGATGACGTGGTGATGACGTGTCTGCCACGCGGCGATGACGTGTCTGCCACGTGTCGATGATTGGACGCTGACGTGGCGACCACGTGGCAGCCCCTGGCTGACAACTGTGCCACGTGGTGATGACGTGGCGAGATGACGTGGCGCGCGTGCTGATGGCGCGTGTAGACACCCCATTTTTGACCGACCTTAAGACTCAGACGTCACTGATTGAGCGCTTGGTGATGATGCATAATGTGCTCGTTCAGAAGTTTCAGAGTTGCGGCCGTGAACCCTGCCTCCGGACTTCCGAACCCTCTTCTGTGCCTTGTCTCGGTTTGCGAACCAGACTCGATTTTCTCTGTTCCTTTTCCTGAGGGGAGGGAGAGGTCCAGTAGACCATCTCTCAATGTCCGCAGGCTACATTTGGTGGCCATAGGCCATTTTTCCCATTTCGGAGTCCGGTTTCCGGTTTTCGGAGCCGTCAGGCCATGTGCCTCGGTTCGGGACCGCTTAACCATCTCCTATTGCTCCGGTTTTTGGCATACTTCCTATTTTCTCCCTTTTGAGGGACACTGGGGGCTAAGAAACCCACTTCGTAGCCGAATGCCATTTTCGGGGCTTAACAACCCATTTTCGGGACCTCGGACTGCGCGTTTTGGTCCCCGGGCATTCGTTTTGCAACGGTTTTCGTTCATTTTTGGCAGGTACCTCTGTTTTATCACCGGGAAGGTCACTGAAGGGTGGGAGGCCAGCAATTGTTGCAGCAACCAGTTATACATCCTCCGACGCCCTCCGGCGCCCGTTTTTCGCACTTCCGGGCTAATGTTGAACCCCTTGGACCCATATTCTTGAACTTTGAACCACATATTTGTGATGTACACACATGAGAGGACCCTAAAAGTTGGTGGCCGGCCATTAATGTTACTTGACCCTTTTGACCCCCTCCTTCCGGGCTAATGTTGAACCTCTTGGACCCATATTCTTGAACTTTGAACCACATATTTGTGATGTACACACATGAGAGGACCCTAAAAGTTGGTGGCCGGCCAGTAATTCCACTTGACTCTTTTGAACCCCTCTTTCCGAGCTAATGTTGAACCCCTTGGACCCACTTTCTTGGACTTTTAACCACAGGGTTGTGTTGTACACAGATAGGAGGACCCCATCAGTGGGTGGCCGGCCACTAAATCAGATTGACCCTTTTGACCCCTAGCCGGCCGGCTAGGGGGTGTGGCCGCCGGCCACCTGCAGCAAAAGTACCTGGCGGCCGAGCTCCTTGCACTGTGCACTTTACAGCTGTGGAGCTTTATCCCCCAGAAAAGATCTTTATCCGGGGGATATTTTGTGGGGGAAAATTGCTCTCCTTTTCCCCCACCTTTACACCCCCTTCTTGGCCTTTATAACAAGCAAGCTAGATCATTTGTTGGGGTTAGAAAACTTCACCTTCAAGCCTCCATACACAACTCCATCTCTATACCTCTCATTTCCTTGAAAATCTCTAAGTCCCTAAGCACCATTTCTTCTACACCACCAAGCTCTACCATCACCACCTCATTTCCAGCAACAAGGAAGGTTTCTCAAAGGCAAAAGAAGCTACAAATTGGTCCAAGAAGCAACAAAAGTCTTAGTCTTCAAGGGTGAGTAACACTTCTCACCTTTTGACCCCTTTTCTTGATCCATTTATAAGCCCCACTTGCTTTTTGTTTCAAGCTCCAGCCCTAACCGAAAGGGGGCCTCTTTTGAGTTCATTTTCACTTTTCATTAAGGGCTCAACCCTGTTTGAGCCCTCCATGATACACTTGCTTCATTGATCCTCTTATATGTCATAGTCTTGCATGCTATTTTGGCCCATGAGTAATCTGTTTTTGAGCATATTGTAAACTGATATTAGGCTTATTTTGAGCCCCTCTTCAACATTGAAGGAGGGCTCAACACCATTTGGGACTTCCATGTTGTACTTACCTTTATACTCCTCTTTTGGTCCCATTTTTGCATAAATCGGCAGCCTCCTTTGCTTCTGTTTTTGGACCTTGATCCGAACTGAAAGTGGCCTTATTTTGGCCTATACTTCATGTTTCGTTAACCCACTTTTTTTCTGATTTTGGTGATTATTTTGTATAGCTTCATTGTTATAGCACCTTTGAGTCTCCAATCTTGTGCGGCTTTTTTTTAGCATGTTGTATACTGATTTTGAAGGCTTCCATAAACTGTAAATATTCATATTTTTGGTCCGCTCTTCAATGTTGTAGATTAGGGTAATTTTTCAGTTTGGTTTTGCTTATATCACATTGCTTCATTACCTCTTTTGCCCGCTAAATTCTTGGCATGCCATTTTTTTGCCAATATCCTAATGCTTGCTGTTTTGGCGCATGTTTATAACTGTGAAAGTTCCTTTGTTTGGGACTGGCCTAGCCTTGCTGTCCTTTGGCATTGCATGTCCATATTGTGCATGTTTGGCAGTAGCTATAGGTCATTTTCGGGTGCTAAATTCGCTTCGGGATAATTCCATGCCATTTCATGTCATTGTCGCCTCATTTCGGGGCTGTTTTTTCCCCCACTTTTTAATTGCTGAAATTCCATTAGCCTGTTTCATAACTGTTATATGATGTTTCATTGGTTTTATTTCCAGTATTCACATTTCTGTTTCATCACCTGGAGTCGTTGCGTGCGGTGTGCACCGCCAGCTTCGAGGCACTTCATTTTCATCCATTCGGCCTTCGTTTATGGTGAGTGTCGGGATCTGAGGGCTCTCTCATGTGTATTATACACCGAGTCCATGTTTGGCATTGTTTCCATGCCGATTGCATGTTACATATGCCATTGCCTCTCGGTTTGGCAGTGCCCGTGTGCACCACTTCCGAGGCACTTCATTTTCACCACCGCATCTCTGTGAGTGTGGCTGGGCTCACTGCATGTTGGTATAAGCGGCAGCTCCATTTGGTCTTTCGGTTGTCCCTTTCTACAGGACGCTCGAGCAGAACTGTCCATTTGTAAGATGGCTCGGGTTCACCTGCATTCTATCCGGCCTCGGTGCGTGCCTGTGTGCACGCATTTCGAGGGCCACTCCATTTTTATCCGTCGGCCCTCCTTTTTCGTGAGTGTGGTCTGAGGCTTCTCTTTCATGTCTAGTATAGTAAAGTAGTCCATATTGCAATGTTAGTGTATGAGCACCATTTGGACTCGTTATTCTCCGTGGATTCTGGTCGTTATGTCACTATTCTGTCATTTCCTTCTAGGAGAGTGGACGAATTATACATAATTTGTAAGGGCGAGGCGCCACTTTCACTAGGTTTGGCTGGCCTAACCACCCGCCCGGCTACCGTTTCGTCGATTGAGTGTTTATGTGGCGTAGCTGACACAAGTGAGACCTTCCACGCTCTTTGTGGGTCCAATCAGTGACGCCTGCGGTTCTGTAGTTTACTATTGCGATACAGAGAGAACATGCCAGCTAAGGATCCTTTATTATTTGGTGTCTGACTCGCGCCGCCACAAGAACTGAACGGGCGAGGGACAAAGAGAGGAGATCACCTATGTTCGTCAAGCTAGTTAAGGAAAGCTGATCGATTTGGGCGGTTTCGTACAGGTGCACTCGTGGTCAAGGATGTGCCGGACACCATATGGTGGATGTATCGTCGCTTATTTCCGTACCGATCCGCCCAACACGATGGGAAGGGCTGATGACAGAATGGTGATGAACAATTGAACGAAATGACAATGTATGGGCTTCCTTAAATATGTGCGTGATAAATGATCACCTGATGCGCCCGTTTATACTGATAGGTAATTTGCGCACGTAGACTTATAACTGACAACCCCACTCGCAGATATGGGCCTACAAAGCCGCGCGCATGGAGAGCGGGCCAACCTCCCACAATAAAAAGAAAGGAGCGCGGGTTTGAATTATTCATCACTGAAGGACTTGGTGTTAGTCTAGAATCCCATTCTTGTAAATAGCATGAGCGGTCGCATAGCCGTATTCCTCTGACGCGGAATAAAATGATCGGACGCAAGTGCCTCGAAATGCGTGCACTTCCTCACACTTTCGGGACGACTCGCGGATTCCATACCGAGGCGATGCGGAACAGAGATTTAGTATTGTTATAATGGACACGGAATAAGATGACAATAGCGCGTGGCTCGTCTGATATAATGAGGCTTGTGCCCGACCCGCGCTATACAGCCACGACTTCACCCAGAGTTATATGGGCGTCATATACGGATGCCGGTGGAGGTCTCGCTACCAAACTGGAAAGTTGCCTCGGAATCACGCTCGCGCAGAATGTACTCTCGCAAGCATGGGGTAGTGTGTTTGACTGCTGATGTATTGCACACTCTATGTGGATAACCGAGGTGCAGTTATTTCTATGTTCTATGACGCAGTGGTTGGCACGGCACTCTCGCCAGATATACAGTTGGTGCTTTCCGTCGGATAGATTAGTGGCATTATCCATTGAAGGAAGAAGAAGGGGTGCCCGTGCGCAAATGGTGGTTACGGCGTTGGATCAGGCCTCAGCGGGACGGGTGACTATAGACTACTCTCGGACAAGAGAAGTGAGAGATGGAACGGGGTGGCTGGCGCACGCTCGCCCCTTCTCGAGGTGGTCAGAGTTCCCGGGTGCAGTTTTTCGATACCGGATTACCTGGATTTGGATCGAGCAGCCTAGGGTGGGCATCCCGTAATCATCACCGGGCCAGCATTGATTAATATTTAACCTTTCCTACTCGATCTAGGGGCAATTACAGGGGCGTGCAGAGAGATAGCGGTGTGGATCATAATGGTAGATCTTCGTCGTCGTTGTCTTATTCGAGCAAACTGAGAGAAACCGCAAGTCTGAATTCTCAGAGAGTTGTCTCGTCTAATATGTCATAGGGAAGTCAATCGGAAGAGATGGGGGGTTCCGACTTCAAATCAGTTTACCACCCAGCCCGCGCGGCCATCCCGACTGATAATCGCCTTTGAGTGGTTGGTGATACATAGAACAGACGCCTGGGGGCCGGCAAACCGCCGTCTATTGTTGACGACAGCCTTCACCGTCGATGAATAGTTGTTTGGGAACAAAACCCAGATGTGCAGAACATGCCTAAATGTCCCGAGGTTTCCGATCGTGCGTCACTCCCACTCTCTCTCAGGTATTCAGAAAGTGGGGCATTGTTCCGGTCGATCCAAATCGAAATTTTTCTCTCGCACGCAGCGGAACCTGCGATATCCGTAGTTGATACATCGCACAGTTATGACGCATCTGAACTCTTTTATTCTATTCATTGCGGCTCGTCAGTGTTGCAGGAACTTTTCTAGGCTTCCAGTGCTATACATCGACACGCGCAAATCTCTAGCACACGTGAACCGTATACTGAAAACTTAACTTCAAGGAAGTACCCGCGTAGCTTTTTGACAATATTGCTGAATGATCAATAGGTAGAGACTGTGTGTTCGCTGGATTAGGAGGGAGGCAATTTTTTCGTTACCAAACTTTGACGGCTGCTGACGTGACATATCGTAAAGGTTATGTTGGAATGTGGAATGATTTAGATAGCCTGGATCGGTACCTTGAGTTCTATCTTACTGTGGGCTGTGCGTACGGTTGTCCACAAGGCTTAAAAGATCGAAATTATCCGATGCAAAGGGCTCACCTAATTTATGGAGTACATGGAATACCGATAAACACGGTTGCCGTTGCGTTATCTTAGGCCGTCTGAGGCTTGTCCTTGATTGGCTCGATTCGATTAGTCTCGTAAGATCTACGTTGCAACAGTGTTAAGTGACGCCTGGTTTGCAGAGAGTCAACGTTCCGTATAAGATGTTCCAGGGACCGCCGTGAAAAATAGCCAGGAACTGTTCAAGCCAACGCGGATTTTAGTTCAAAAGACTCAAGCGTATCGAATGGTAGCCGCACGTCGATAGGTCGCACATATTCGGCCCATAGGGCGGTGTCATTCTGCAAACTTTTTGAGACAACAGTTGACTATCGCTCAGAGAAGTGCTTATCACGCGGCGTTCACACTCGTAGAGGTAGAGGACAGGTATGGAGTAGTGATGAGGAGTCCTCAAACCGGAAATAAAGGGGCTGGGTTATGTTGGCGCGCCCGCAGAAGTCAGATCAATATCGCGCGAGATGGCTCACACAATCAGGTGCACACGAAACGCGCAAGTTGGAAATTATCGAGCACAATAGACGAGCTCATGAGTGAACCGCTCGTGCAGTACTCAGTGGACGAACTCGGATAGAAATGTAGCCTTTTGAACATCAGAAGGCTCACTAATTTGAACCTA
Source organism: Camellia sinensis (assembly GCF_004153795.1). NCBI lineage: Eukaryota > Viridiplantae > Streptophyta > Magnoliopsida > Ericales > Theaceae > Camellia > Camellia sinensis. The sequence goes on along the minus strand of NW_021037710.1, from coordinate 6,214 downwards.
ATGGACGAAGGCCATTCGGTGAACGGCACTAGTAGATTATGCTTTTACCTGACTGCCCATAGTCGTGTGTGGAACACCATCTGCGGGGGTAGAAGCAGGGCGGTTATGGAACGCCTAGCGGTTGGATGAGCGCATGCCCAAGTCAGAAAGGCAGACCGTAGAGAAAGTTTTATTTAGAGACACGTAGCTACTTATCTTAAAACGGCGTCAGGAGTATTATTGGGTGGTGGATACGGGCACTTATGACCTTTGAGCTGTATAACGCGTAGGCTCTATAAGGCGGATAGGCGCCTAGGGTGGTAGAACTTCGCTTGGAGAGTTTTTATAACGACGTGAATAAGCGCACCACGAGGTCTCGCAGTAGTCGTAGGTTGAAAAAGACGGGTTTAGTGTGCGATAAGACGGTTAGAATATGGTACAAGTCAGCTAATACAGGACCCTTATACATAATATAGCATAGAGGACAGTGCAGATGTGTCCCGGTTTAGGGTATTTGGTGGTTAATGAAGCTCCGGGCGCCAACATCATAAACGTGTTATCGGTGCGCATTCAGAAAGTAACATACATGGCATGCCTATCACCGGAGTCAGCAATCTGCTGGGCCGGCGTATGAGTGTTTTCATATCCGGTGAAGATAAAATAGAAGCGATAAGTCCAGACGTTATAATATAAGAGTCGTGCGTGTTAGACACCCGATGACGCGGAAACATGAGAGTATAGGCCAAATAGGCCACATTTTCAGTTCGGGATGCAGGTCCAAGATAACAGAAGCGAAGAGGAGGCTCCGATTTTATGCAAAAATGGGGACCCTAGAAAAGAGGAGTAATTATAAGGGTAAGTACAAACATAGGAAGTCCAAATGTGATTGAGCCTTCCTTCAATGTTTGGTAAGAGGAGGACCTCAAAATAAGAGCCTAATATCAGTGTTCACAATATGCTCAGAAAACACGTATTTTACTCATGGCAAACATAGCATGCAAGACTTTATGACATATAATAGAGTCATTAGTAGTGGATCAGTTGAGCATCAGTGTAGTCATAGGAGGGCTCTAAACAAGAGTTTTGAAGCCGCCTTAAGTGAAACAAGTGAAAGATGTGAACTCAAAAGAGGCCACCCCTTCCTCGGTTAGGGCTGGAAGCTTGAAAACAAATAAGCAAGTGGGGCTAATTAAATGTGCAAGAAAAGGGGGTACAATATAGGTTGGAGAAAGTGCTCTTTACTTCACCACACGCTTGGAAGACTATAGACTGTTTGTTGCTTCTTGGAGACCAATTGTGTAAGGCTTCTTTTTGCCTTTTTGAAGAACCTTCCTTGTTGCTTCCTGGTGGACGATATGAATGAGGTGGTGATGGTAGAGGACTTGGGTGGGTGTAAGGAAGAATGGTGCTGTATAGGGACTTGTAGAATGTTTCAAGGAACAATGAGAGGGGGTATAATGCAGATGGATGGTATATGTATGGATGTAGCTTGAAGGTGAAGTTTTCTACACCAACAATATGATATAGCTTGGCTTGTTATAGAATAAGGGCCAAGAAGGCGGGTGTAAAGGTTGGGCCTGGGAAAGAATGGAGAGCATTTTCCCTCCACACAAATATCCACGGATAAAGATCTTTTCTGGGTGGATAAAAAGCTCCAAGTCTACGTAAAGTTGCACAGTGCATAGGAGGCTTCGGACCCGGTTCCCAGGTAACTTTTTTGCTGCAGGTGGCGACCGGTCTCCACACCCTATGCCGGGTGTCCGTTAGGGGTCAAAAGCGTCAAGGCAGAGATTTTCTGGCCGGCCAACGAATTGATGGTGTCCATCCTGCTGTGTGCTACAAACAACCCTGTGGTTTTAACAAGGATCCAGCAAGTGGGTCCAAGGAGGGTTCAACAAGTTTAGCTTCGGAAAGAGGGGTCAAAAGAGTCAGAGTGGAACTTACTTGAGTGGCGCGGCTTAGCACAATGCTAGATCAAACTTTTAGGGTAGTCCTCTCATGTGTGTGTAACATATTCACAAATATGTGGTTCAAAAGGTGTCAAGATATGGGTCCAGAGGTTCAAATGCATGTAGGCTAGCCGGAGGAGGGGGTCAAAGGGTCAGTAACATAATGGCCGCCAGCCAATTTGGGTCCATCTTATTCTATTGTGTAACATCAACAAATATGTGGTTCAAGTTCAAGAATGGTGGGCCCGCAGAGGTGTTGCAACGATCGTAGCCCGGAAGTGCGAAAAGATAGACCGGGGCGCTCGTGAGGGCGTGGAGGGATGTTATATATCTGGTTGGCTGCAATACAATTGCTGGCCTCCAGCCCCTCTTCAGTGACTCCTCCAGTGATAAAAAGAGTGTACTGACCAAAAAATGGAAAGCGGAGAAACCGTTGCAAATTAAGAACGAATGCCCGGCGGACTCCAAAACCGGGCTCGTCTTCATGAGCGCGAGTCCGAGTCCCGAAATGGGTTGTTAAGGATCCCCGCAATGGCATTCGGATCTACGAAGTGGGTTATCTTAGACGAACCCAGTGGTCCTTCAAAAGGAGAAATAGGCAAGTATGGTCGAGCAAAAACAGCTGGGCAATTAGGTAGATGTGGTTAAGCGAGTCCCGAATCCGAGGCACATGGCTGACGCTGCCGAAACTCCGGAAACCGGCCTCCGCGGAAATGGGAAAAATGGCCATATTGAGCCACCAAAATGTGAGCCCTGCGACATTTGAGAAGATGGTCTATCTGGAATGCCTCTCCCTCCCCTCAGGAGAAAGGAACAGAGAAAATCAGTCTGGTTCGCAAACGTCGGAGACATAGGCACAGAGAGAGGTTCGGAATGTCCGGAGGCAGGGTTCACGCCAGCAACATCAGAAACTCTTGCACGGAGCACATTCATTGCATCATCACAAGCGCTCAATCAGTGACAGTCGAGCTCTTTAAAGAGTGGATCGAGGAGTCAAAAATGGGGTGTCCTACACGCCGCCATCAGCACGCGCGCCCAGTCATGCTGCGGCCACGTATCAGCCGCGACGTGGCACAGTTGTCGAGCCAGGTGGCTGCCACGTGGTGCCACGTCAGCGTCCAATTCATCGACCGTGGCAAGAGCACGATTATCCGGCCGCGTGGGCAGACACGTCATCCACCACGTCATCACTTGAGGAATAATATCCGTGGCGGCGCGGCTATTGGTGGCCAGCCGCAGATGGCTGTTGGCGTACAATGTTTGGCGACTATGATGCCTAAGCCATCTTGGAGTCCGTTTTTGGTGATGCCAAGTAGTGGTGTTCCAACTATTTGGAGTCATTTCCGGACACGATTCCGTCGGTCAGAATTTTGGAGACGGAGGTTTCTGTAAAAGAGAAGGCAGATTAAAAGGAGAGCGACCGGACATCAGTGCAGTGGAAGCGGAATATTCTGTTGGTGACACGCTCCGGTCCGGAATATTCCTGTAACTTCTGAAAATTGCAATTTGGCCAGAGGATTTTTCAGAAATTGTGTGTGGCCGCAGGCTTTCGGGAATAGTTTTTCGTGAGGTCGCCCCAAAAATGGCGCAAAGATGGTTCTAGCTAAACGTGAAAGCCGCTCCGGAGCACCAGCGAGTTCCAGATATAGTGAACTTCTGACGGTTTTGGAAATGATTGTGCAACAACATGGGAGTTTGCAACATCCTTCAATACTCGAGAGGAAGGATTCCGGATCATTATGGTAATGTTTGCGGAGTTCACTTGAAGAGGTTTAGAATGGGCAGATTCTGACCAGAATTGGACAACCAGCGTATACAGATTGAGACTAGCTCATTGAGACCAGAGGAGAGTACAGTGCTGTGATCAATGGCAGATTGCCGAGGAGCATGATTGGTCAGGGTGAATTAGAGGATTGCAGAAATGATTATCTCCGGAGTTCGTTGGAGGATCCTGGTTCATCAAAAGAGAAGACCATTCATCGACGGATAGATGATTTGGCAACGCAGTACAGGCTCAGGAAATAACTGTGGCTGTTGGACTACTGTACTACGAGAAGGTACTTAGATGGTATTGTGGAACATGTAGAACAATAGTTGCATGCTGAGGAGATAGCTAAGCTGCGAGAAGTAGAAATTGGCAGACGGTGCAACAGTTGCAGAGGGTACGCTAGAAGTGTCCAGTGACGAGAGGCGCGAGACACGAGTGTGCAGCAAACGGGTTGTTGACAGTTCGAGCAGACGTTCGCAGACAGACGAATTGCTGACAGGTATAAACTGCCTCAGGAGTGGCGCTGCCAAGAGTGGCAAGTCTTATGTTTCTCTATGTGGTTTTCTTATAGGTCCATGGTAGCAGATGGATAAAGTTTGATATGCAGATCTCTCAAGCAAGCTTGAACTGCAGGGAACCAGAAGCCATGGGTGTGAGCCTATGCATGGAAGTTGCATAGTGGGGAACTTGATACAGGTAACCGGTGGAAGTTGTCCTAGAAAGGGCTACTGTCAAAGGCATCATGTTACGGACGTACAGAGTGAGACAGAACCGACATGCAGGGATTGGCAGCACAGACAACAAGCGGATGTGGAAGTAACGCCAAGAAGTTGTTTCTGAAGTGCAGGAAAGCAAAGGTCTGGTTGTTCAGAAATAATCGGCTCCGAGCAAGGTAAAATTGAGGGATGTTGAAGGGATTCAAGACTCTGCAAGTTTTCTAGTTTGCTCCAGTGTTCATTTCATGCAAGGAGTTGCATGATAGTCCAAGGGCATGCAAGCGGGGTGGGTGCAGAGATATTCCAATCAGGGGGTGTCGGATATGCTGGTTATGCGGTCAGTTCAAGGCATGCTAAGTATAGACATCCGAGACAGAAGCGTGAAGAGATTCTGTAAGGAGATTAGGACGGGCAAAGCGGTTCTCTCAAATCCCGAGAGTGGTCGTGAGTTGAGTTGAGAATGTAGAGATCTCCGCGTCCTGCCTCTTGTATCTCTGGTGTATATCTCTAGGCTTTCAAGGGATGCAGCGATCTGCAGTGAAGATGAATGCCAAAGACCTATGTTTGATTTGGGCGGACAAGATTAGCGAATGTGTGTTGTGGATTCACCTCACATGGGTTTGGAGGGAGTCTTGTGAATGAGTCATACAATCCCCATGTGAGGGGTGATATCCTGCCCATGTGCTGCAAGAGTGAAGCCAACAAAGGTGAGTTGGCCATGTGAGCCAAAGCACACAAGAGAGCTGGCCATATGCAAGCGCCTCTCCATCTCCATTCTGCTGGTATAAATGGAGGCTAAGGGGAGAGAGAAGTGAGAGCAGAGCAGCCACAGAGAGTGAAATATGTGAGGCGTGTTATTTATCCGTCTCCCTCGGTGTGAGCGAGGGAGCGGGTGAGTGTGTGAGTGAGGAGAGTGTGAGCTCGCTCCTCTATTGTAATCTTTCTGTAATATTTCCATTGTTATAGTGATAACGGCTACTTCTCGCGTGGACGTAAGGCATTGAGGCCGTAACCACGTTAAATATTGGTGGTCTCCTTAAGTGTGGGTGTTGTTTTTCTGGCTTGGTATAATTCTAATAAGGTCTGGCGGGATCCCAGATCCTCAACAGCCTATGCTTGTGCACATTTTTTTTGTTGTTTTTTTGGGTTTTTTTTTTTTTTGGCAACCCAAGAATGGCCACTAAATTACTTAAGAAAGGGACTAGGGAGACAAAAGACAAAAAGTGGACTTTTTTAGGACACCAACCACCCTTAATATTATATATATATAATAAAGGCAGAGGCTTTTTGAACAATTGTCTTCAATTGTATGAGAGAATACATTTCAATTCAATCGACTGAGATGAGTAATTTTACGCATGAGAGGTTAAGATCCTTTGTAATATTTCATTCCCGCCCAAAACAATCCCCTCTCTCTCTCCTCTCCTGTGTTCCACCGGCACCTCAAACATTATTTGCACACTTCACGTCTCTTCTCTCTCCAACTTTCTCCGGTCTCTAATCTCTGTCCTCAGAGATCTCTCTTCCTCTCCTCCTCTCAAAATCCAAGTCCGCAATTGAAATCATTCATGTACGTGCGTTTTATTACAGAGACTTCGATTTAGTTTACTTGAGAAGATTTTGATAAAAGGGACAGCAACTTTGATTTAGTTTACTTAAAACGATTTGATTTTAGTTTACAGAGACTTTGAATTAGTTTTTCATGACTGTGCCGTTTTTTAACACCGACATGCAACTCTTCATCTCTGTTTTTGTTTTGGTTTTCTTCTTTTTTCTGATAATTTGATTTCCAGAATCGATTA
>NW_021037709.1:0-12049 GCF_004153795.1 Camellia sinensis | reverse complement strand
ATTAACTACAAAGATTACAAATCAATTAAATGTCCGGATATTTCTCGCGGACTTCCAACTCACGTTCCAGTGGTTCTCTCCACCCCGTGATGTTTCCACAAAACTTTCACTAAAGGAATGGTCTTGCCTCGAAGGACTTGATCCCGCTTTATCCAAGACCCGAACCGGTCTCTCTCATACGAGACATCCTTATCACACTACTAAATCGGTCCAATCCAATACATGTGATGGGATCCGGCTCAACTTCGAAGCATACTCACATTTGAAAACGTCATGTACTTCCGGACAACTGCGGCGGAAAGCTAACGATAAGCAGTCTCGCCAATCCTTCTCAAGGATTGCTCAAAGACCAATGAATCGAGGGAAACTTCCCGCTCTTCCCAACCTCATCAATCCCCGTCTTTTTGGTGGTATTTCAAAAAACATGATCACTCACCTCAACACCAAAGGTCTCCTCCTACGTTCGCATAAGATTTTCTGACGACTCTGGGCCTGTAACCAAGGCCTCTTAACGGATAACTCAACCTTCTCCAGTCGTTTCCCTACTAACTCCGGAACCCAACAGAGGTGCATCAACCCACCCCGGCCCAACAACAGGAGACTACACGTCGGGCGCCGTATAAGGCCTCAAACGGTGCCCATACACGATACTAGACTGGAAGCTGTTGTTGTAGGCAAACTCCACTAATGGCAAGTGCCTCTCCAATGACCGCTAAAGTCAAGAAACACAACCCGAAGCATATTTCACAGGATCTGAATAGTACGCTCGACTGCCCGCAGTCGCAGATGACTGTGCAGGCAACTAGCCAGCTTGCACTTGAGCGTAAGGGTCTACGAGCAGTCGAACCGGCATCACTGTCCCGAATTCAAGTCCGCAATATTAGACTAGCGAGGAAATGAGGCCCACTTTTGTCAACCTCTCCATTCCATTATAGCATGTCACTATGGACTTCGTTGTAGGTCTTCCGAGGACTCAGCGGGGCAGTGATGCTATTTGGGTGGTTGTAGACCGGTTGACAAAGTCGGCGCACTTCATTCCTATGCGCGTTAGAGATTCAGTAGATCATCTTGCCGACTTGTATATTCGGGACATAGTGAGGTTGCACGGGGTTCCAGTGACGATCGTCTCCGATAGGGACCCTCGTTTACTGCCAGATTATGGCAGAGCTTGCAGAGCGCCTTAGGTACTAAGTTGACCTTTAGCACAGCTTATCATCCTCAGACTGAGGCAGTCCGAGCGTACTATTCAGATCCTTGAAGATATGCTTCGGGGTTGTGTTCTTGACTTTAGCGGGTCATGGGAGAGGCACTTGCCATTAGTGGAGTTTGCCTACACAACACAGCTTCCAGTCTAGTATCGGTATGGCACCGTTTGAGGCCTTATACGGCCGACCGTGTAGGTCTCCTGTTTGTTGGGCCGAGGTGGGTGATGCACCTCTGTTGGGTCCGGAGTTAGTGAGGGAAACGACGGAGAAGGTTGAGCTTATCCGTAAGAGGCTTGTTACAGCCCAGAGTCGTCAGAAATCTTATGCCGACCGTAGGAGGAGACCTTTGGTGTTGAGGTGAGTGATCATGTCTTTTTGAAGATATCACCAAGACGGGGATTGATGAGGTTTGGGAAGAGCGGGAAGTTGTCCCCTCGATTCATTGGTCCTTTTGAGATCCTTGAGAGGATTGGCGAGACTGCTTATCGTTTAGCTTTGCCGCCGCAGTTGTCCGGAGTACATGACGTGTTTCATGTGAGTATGCTTCGGAAGTATGAGCCGGATCCATCACATGTATTGGATTGGACCGATTTAGTAGTTGATAAGGATGTCTCGTATGAGGAGAGACCGGTTGGGTCTTGGATAACGGGATCAAGTCTTGCGAGGCAAGACCATTCCTTTGGTGAAAGTTTTGTGGAAACATCACGGGGTGAGAAAGCCACATGGGAACGTGAGTTGGAAGTCCGCGAGAAATATCCGGACATGTTTATTGATTTGTAATCTTGTAGTTAGATTTTGTAATATTGTCGAACTTTAAAGCTTTTTATATATGTCTTAAGCTGTAAAACATTTAGAATGTTTTGGTTAATGGAAATATTTTGGAACTTGCCTGAAATGGAAGTTTAATGGAACATTGTATATATTGAATATATTGAAAATTGTTGAAATTGAAAGAAAATTGCATAGTGTTAATGCAGGTTGAAATATATGGTTGTTTTGCATATGTTGGCATGCCTCTTTGTTAAGAGATGGAATGGCCGGTGTTGGGTCAAGTTGTTTATTAGTGAGTTATCATATTGTTGGAATTTGAGAAAACTTGTTTTCGAAACCTTGTGCTTAATTTCGGGGACGAAATTCTTTTAAGGAGGGGAGTTATAGCGACCGGTCTTTTCTCTTTAAATTATTGTATCCGGACTTAGGTTCCGTGGATCCTGTCATTACTTATTGGTTGTTGTTGTCCTTTAATCTCTTTGTATTTGAAGTATAGGTTGGGTTGGGCGGGTCTGTTACAGGTTGGTTGATTTTAGATGCCAATAGGTGATGCCCAGATTTTGGCCTTCACGCTCGAGCGGAAGTTTTAACGCTCGAGCGTCCCTTCGTTGTTGCTTCTCCGCTCGAGCGGATTTTTGACGCTCGAGCGGGATTTTCCATCTCCAGTATTTTGCTCTGCAGTTCTTCCGCTCGAGCGGTAGTTTTTACGCTCGAGCGTGATCCTTGTTTTTGCTCCTCCGCTCGAGCGGGGAGTTTGACGCTCGAGCGGGTGCAGCCTGCAAAACTTCTGGAAGGGTGCAATCGACGCTCGAGCGGCTTTCTTCACGCTCGAGCATGATTCTGTGTCTACGCTCGAGCGGGGCTTTCTACGCTCGAGCGTAGAGTCGATTATATCAGTCCGTGATTTCACTTTTTGATCACTTTTTGACCTACTTTTCCTTCATAACTTTTTAAAAACCGCCCTGGAGTGTTTTATCTCTCTCTCTCCCTCTACACACCTTCTCTCTTCGATTGATCTACTTAGAGTGAGTTTCTACCTTAGATCCTTTATTAAAAAGTTAGAGTGTTGAGGGCTTCGTTTTATCTGAGAAACTTGGGATTTGGAGCACGTTGGTCTTTGGTCTTCATCTCCATCTTCTCATACGGGTTATTTTCTTCGAGGTAGGGATTTCCTACTCCATTTATATGTTTTGTTCTAAGTTTGGTATTTTGATAGGTTGGGGACACTTTGAAAATTTTGGGAAAAAACCCTAGTTGAATTGCTAAATTGATTTGAGTAATTAATTTAAGGAAATTGGGGAATTTGGTTAAATCCATGAAATTGGGGAATTTATTGAAAAATGGTGTAGTTGGTTAATATAAATCACTCGCCTATTGAATTGTTGTATATTTATTTTTGAGTCTAGAAATAACTGTTTTGGGCTATCGGTGGAGGATAGTCGTGCTTGTTGTAGATTGCATGCGGATTAGGGAAAATTGAAACTAATCAATTTGTTAAGTCATAAATTTAGACTATGAATTAATACAGAAATTACATGTATTGATTGAGCATTGCATATTCATATTGTTTGGGAGGAGATAGGGGATGTACTCCACGGTTTAGGGGAAGATAGGGGATGGACCTCTAAAACCGGATTTTTGTTTGGGAGGAGATAGGGGATGGACTCCATTAGCACCATTTTTATGTGTGCTTATTATATTGAAGGTTTTTACATGATTATTGATACAGCACTAAAATGTGTATCAAATGGAAGTATAAGTGTTTTGTATGAGCATGAGTCTCATTTGTTTTGTTGATATTGGAAGTAATGTGAATATGATATATAATTCACTGTTGTAAGTTTGGCCAGGTTCTGAGCATGTTGATAATAAGAAAGTGAAATTGTCTTAGACATTAGTGTCATGAGACTGTTTAATGATAAAATTGATTATCTTGGTTAACCATCTATTGAATGCTATAGCTTTATTCAATGCTTATATTTGGTTTAGTATTTTTCTACTGGGCTGTGGCTCACCCTTTATGGGAACATCATTTTCAGGTTCAGGTGATAAGCTACCTCCACGGACTTAGCCTGGAAGGATTTGATGTTTGGATTTTGAAGACTTGTCTTTAGTTATATGTTTTATTTTGTTATTTTTGAGATTTCATGTAAACATTCAAGCCTAGGGCTTAACTTGTAAATGAGTTAGTACTCATCCTTTTTGTGTCAATGTTAGCTTGGAAAGATGTAAGCCCTTAGGGCATTTATTTTGATGTTGCAGGATGTTACATGTGATGTCTTTCAATAAGAATACTCTGATGAATAACTCAAATGATTCTTTTCTTTTATAAATGCATGTTAATGTTATGGTTATTATGGGTTTATTTTGAGGGCGTTACACAATTGTCAGTGTAAACACCTCATTTTGACTAACTAGAACTTGAGTTGTTTCGTGAAACTACTTCCCGAATGATAAAAATAGTGTGTTTCACAAAGATAGTGTTCGGGCCATTATTGGGCTCGTTGGAACATCTTTTTGTTCCATCAAAACTTGCCATTTCAATATCTTTCAAAATGGAGAAGGAAGGAGGCCCAATTAAATTCAAGTTGAAAGATTTTACAAATAAAAACTATTTTCAATGATATGCAATTGGAGTTTTATTGGGCTTTGTTGTGCAACTAAGATAGTCCAAGAGTTGAAGCATGGACCCAACACATCCAGTAGGCATGCCCAATGTTTTTTAAGCCTTTGTATATCTTTGGTCCAACCGACATCCCACTAAGGGCCGCAAAATGGGTTCACCAGTCGCACTATGTAATGTCTGCGGCACTCCACCATTGTATGGGCACATGCATGAAAATGGCGGCACACGGGGATCTTGTGCCTCAGCAGATTCAATTTTTGAAAAGATCTTGTTACCGTTTATTGGGAGAACGAGGCGCTTTGAGATGAGTGTATAGACATTAAGGCTTAGCCCTAATATGTAAGTAAAGTTTAAATAGATATAAATAACAGTTAGCCAGTAACATTTAAATAGTAATGGTTAAACTATAATTGTAAAACCAAGGTTACTACAGTCCACCAAAGAGACTTGTTCCTCTTAACGCATTAAGATTGGACATCTTTGAATACTTTGGAGCTCCCTCTTTTTGCTACTTTGCAAACCTAGAATATTTGGAGCTCCCTCTTTTGCTTAACTTGCAAAACCATTACCACGATGGTCTACAACGATTATATACCTGCAACGCATTAGTAGAGCTCAAACGATATGGTAAAAATATCAAAAGGCTAAATTACCAAATGTAGCAATTGACTAAAAGCCACGCTTTGTTTTTGACCTTCCATATTTTAAATTTTCTTAATTTATTTTTAAATTATTTTTTTTGTTGAAAAATTAGACAAAAATACACAATTAATAGTCACATGATATAAAGAATATTTATTATATATAAATTCACACCTCTGACATAAATTCAATTTTCGATATAATAAATATATTTTTTTATGACTATGTGGTAATTATTGTAATATTTTCTATTCAATTTTGAAAACATAGTTAAATTGGAGTAAACTATAAGAAAGTTAAAAAATATGAAGGCTAAAGGTAGGAAAAAATAAACTTTAAAGAACCAAAATAAAAAATTGACCAAATATAAAAAGGGCAAAGTGTAATTTACTTTTATTTTATCTTGTTTTCTGAGAAATTCTACTTATATCACCAATTTAACTTCTTACACCCTCAAAATTTTAACTTTTTTACTTTTTTTTATTTTATATAATTTCTATAATTCCTTTATTACCCTGTCCCTAACCTTCCTCCTCATCCTTACACCCAAACCTAAAAAACCTGAATCCTAATTTTTCCTCTCACCATCAACTCCAACCACCATACTTTACGGCGCAAGCCTCAACGCTTATTTTTCTTTGTCCTAAATTTTGTAATATTGTCGAACTTTAAAGCTTTCTATATATGTCTTAAACTGTAAAACATTGAGAATGTTTTGGTTAATGGAAATATTTTGGAACTTGCCTCGAAATGGAAGTTTAATGGAATATTGTATATGTTGAATATATTGAAAAATTGTTGAAATTGAGAGAAAATTGCATAGTGTTAATGCAGGTTGAAATATATGGTTGTTTTTCATATTGTGGCATGCCTCTTTGTTAAGAGATGGAATGGCCGGTGTTGGGTCAAGTTGTTTATTAGTGAGTTATCATATTGTTGGAATTTGAGAAAAACTTGTTTTCGAAACCTTGTGCTTAATTTCGGGGACGAAATTCTTTTAAGGAGGGGAGATTATAGCGACCCCGGTCTTTTCTCTTTAGATTATTATATCCGGACTTAGGTTCCGTGGATCCTGTCATTACTTATGGGTTGTTGTTGTCCTTTAATCTCTTTGTATTTGAAGTATAGGTTGTGTTGGGTGGGTCTGTTACAGGTTGGTTGATTTTAGATGCCAATAGGTGATGCCCAGATTTTGGACTTCACGCTCGAGCGGAAGTTTTAACGCTCGAGCGGGCCCTTCCTTGTTGCTTCTCCGCTCGAGCGGGAGTTTTGACGCTCGAGCGTGATTTTCCATCCCCTAGTATTTTGCTCTGCAGTTCTTCCGCTCGAGCGGTAGTTTTTACGCTCGAGCGTGATCCCTTGTTTTTGCTCCTCCGCTCGAGCGGGGAGTTTGACGCTCGAGCGGGTACCAGCGCCTGCAAAACTTCTGGAAGTGTGCAATCGACGCTCGAGCGGCTTTCTTCACGCTCAAGCGTGAGTCTGTGTCTTACGCTCGAGCGGGGCTTTCTACGCTCGAGCGTAGAGTCGATTATATCAGTCCGTGATTTCACTTTTTGGATCACTTTTTGACCTACTTTTCCTTCATAACTTTTTAAAAACTGCCCCTGGAGTGTTTTTATCTCTCTCTCTCCCTCTACACACCTTCTCTCTTTCGATTGATCTACTTAGAGTGAGTTTCTACCTTAGATCCTTTATTAAAAAGTTAGAGTGGATTGAGGGCTTCGTTTTAATCTGAGAAACTTGGGATTTGGAGCACGTTGGTCTTTGGTCTTCATCTCCATCTTCTCAATACGGGTTATCTTCTTCGAGGTAGGGATTTTCCTACTCCATTTTATATGCTTTGTTCTAAGTTTGGTATTTTGATAGGTTGGGGACACTTTGAAAATTTTGGGAAAAGAAAACCCTAGTTAAATTGCTAAATTGATTTGAGTAATTAATTTAAGGAAATTGGGGAATTTGGTCAAATCCATGAAATTGGGAAATTATTGATTAAATGGTGTAGTTGGATAATATAAATCACTCGCTTATTGAATTGTTGATATATTTATTTTCTGAGTCTAGAAATAACTGTTTTGGGCTATCGGTGGAGGATAGTCGTGCTTGTGGTAGACATTGCATGCGGATTAGGGAAAATTGAAACTAATCAATTTGTTTAAGTCATAAATTAGACTATTGAATTAATACAGAAATTACATGTATTGATTGAGCATTGCATATGCATATTGTTTGGGAGAGGAGATAGGGGATGTACTCCACGGTTTAGGGGAAGATAGGGGATGGACCTCTAAACCGGATTATTGTTTGGGAGGAGATAGGGGATGAACTCCGTAGACAAAATATTTATGTGTGCTTATTATATTGAAATGTTTTTACATGATTATTGATACAGCACTAAAATGTGTATCAAATGGGAAGTATGAAGTGTTTTGATATGAGCATGAGTCTCATTTGTTTTGTTGATATTGGAAGTAATGTGAATATGATATATAATTCACTGTTGTAAGTTTGGCCAGGTTCTGAGCCATGTTGATAATAATGGAAAGTGAAATGTGTCTTAGACATTAGTGTCATGAGACTGTTTAATGATAAAATTGATTATCTTGGCTAACCATCTATTGAATGATATAGCTTTATTCAATGCTTATATTTGGTTTAGTATTTTTGTACTGGGCTGTGGCTCACCCTTTATGGGAACATCATTTTCAGGTTCAGGTGATAAGCTACCTCCACGAACTTAGCCTGGAAGGATTTGATGTTTGGGATTTTGAAGACTTGTCTTTAGTTATATGTTTTATTTCGTTATTTTTGAGATTTCATGTAAACATTCAAGCCTAGGGCTTAACTTGTAAATGAGTTAGTACTCATCCTTTTTGTGTCCAAGTGTTAGCTTGGAAAGATGTAAGCCCTTAGGGCATTTATTTTGATGTTGCAGGATGTTACATGTGATGTCTTTCAATAAGAATACTCTGACGAATAACTCAAATGATTCGTTTTCTTTTATAAATGCATGTTAATGTTATGGTTATTATGGGTTTATTTTGAGGGCGGTACAATACCTTCACGATATATTTGGAAATTAATTAAAAACGGAAATTGAACGCAGATGGAAACTGAATAAAAATAGAAGTGGAAACTGTATAAAATGAAACAGGGAAATTCATTCAAGAAACCACTATACCTTAACGATCTATATGGATATTAAATAAAAAAGGAGATTGAATTGAGATGGAAATTTAATAAAAATATAAGTTGAATAAAAATAGAAATGGAAACTACATAAAATTAAACATGGAAGTTAATTCAAGAAACCACTATACCTTAATGATCTATTTGGAAATTAAATAAAAAACAAATTCAATAGAAAGCAATTTGAATAAAAATGAAAGTTGAATAAAAATACAAATGGAAGTTGCATAAAATTAAAAATGGAAGTTCATTCAAGAAACCACTTTTATATAATTTCCAAATAGATCGTTAAGGTTTAGTCGTTTCCTGAATGAATTTTTATTTTTAATTTTATGCCACTTCCATTCGTTTTTTTATTCAACTTCCATTTTATTCAATTACCGTTTCTATTCAATTTCCTTTTTTATTTAATTTCCAAATAGATCGTTAAGGTATAGTGGTTTCATGAATGAACTTCCATGTTTAATTTTATGCAGTTTCAATTTTATTTTTATTCAACTTCTATTTTCACTAAATTTCCGCCTCTATTCAATTTCCTTTTTAATTTAATTTCCAAATAAATTGTTACGTTATAGTGGTTTCTTGAATGAATTTCCAAGTTTAATTTTATACAGTTTCCACTTCTATTTTTATTCAATTTCCATCTCCATTCAATTTCCTTTTTTCCTTTAATTTCCAAATAGATGGTTAAGGTATAGTGGTTTCTTGAATGACCTTCCATGTTTAATTTTATGCAGGTTCCGTGTCTATTTTTATTCAACTTCTATTTTTATTCAATTTTCATCTCCATTCAATTTCCTTTTTTATTTAATTTCCAAATAGATCGTTAAGGGTATTGTGGTTTCTTGAATGAACTTCCATGTTTAATTTAATGTAGTTTCCTTTCTATTTTTATTCAACTTCTATTTTATTCAATTCCATCTCCATTCAATTCCTTTTTTAATTTAATTTCCAAATAGATCGTTAAGGTTAGTGGTTTCTTGAATGAACTTCCATTTTAATTTTATGCAACTTCCATTTTTATTTTTATTCCACTCCATTTTTATTCAATTTCCTTTTCTATTCAATTTCCTTTTTTATTAAATTTCCAAATAGATCGTTAAGGTATATGGTTTCTTGAATGAACTTCCATTTAATTTAATGCATTTCATTTCTATTTTTATTAACTTCTATTTTTATTAATTTCCATCTCATTCAATTTCCTTTTTATTTAATTTCCAAAATAGATCGTTAAGGTGTAGTGGTTTCTTGAATGAACTTCCATTTTAATTTTATGCAACTTCCATTTTTATTTTATTCCATTTCATTTTTATCAATTTCTTTTCTATTAATTTCCTTTTTTATTTTAATTTCCAAATAGATCGTTAAGGTATAGTGGTTCTTGAATGAACTTCATTTTTAATTTTATGCAACTTTCCATTTTTTATTTTTTCCATCTTAATCCATTTTTATTTAATTTCAAAATAGATCGTTAAGGTATAGTGGTTTTCTTATGAACTTCCATTTTTAATTTATGAATTCCATTTTCATTTTTTTTAAACTTCCATTTTTATTTTCATTTCTTTTCTATTAATTTCCTTTTTTTATTAATTTCCAAAATAGATCGTTAAGGTTAGTGGTTTCTTGAATGAACTTCCATTTTTAATTTATGCCTTCATTTTATTTTTTTCAACTTCCATTTTTATTCATTTCTTTCTATTCAATTTCCTTTTTTTATTAATTTCCAAATAGATCGTTAGGTATAGTGTTTCTTGAATGAACTTCCATTTTTAATTTTATGCATTTCCATTTCTATTTTTATTAACTTTCTATTTTTTATTCAATTTCCATCTCCATTCATTTTCCTTTTTTATTTAATTTCCAAATAGATCGTTAGGTTAGTGGTTTCTTGAATGACTTCCATTTTAATTTTTGCAACTTCCATTTTTTATTTTTTCCACTTCCATTTTTATTCAATTTCCTTTCTATTCAATTTCCTTTTTATTTAATTTCCAATAGATCGTTAAGGTATAGTGGTTTCTGAATGAACTTCCATTTTAATTTTATGCAACTTCCATTTTATTTTTATTCAACTTCATTTTTATTCAATTTTCCTTTCTAATCATTTTCTCTTTTTTTTAATTTCCAAATAATCGTAAGGTATAGTTGTTTCTTGAATGAACTCCATTTTAATTTTTATGCATTTCCATTTTAATTTTTATTCAACTTCTAATTTTTATTCAATTTTCATTCATGATTTCCTTTTTTATTATTTCCATAAATCGTTAAGGTATAGTGGTTTCTTGAAGAAATTTCATATTTAATTTTTGCTGTTTTCCACTTCTATTTTTCTTCAATTTTCATGTCCATTCAATTTCTTTTTTTTATTTAGTTTCCAAATAGATCGTTAAGGTTTAGTCGTTTCCTGAATGAATTTTCATTTTTAATTTTATGCAACTTCCATTTTTGTTTTTATTCAATTTCCATTTCTATTCAATTTCCTTTTCCAATTAATTTCCAAATAAGTCGTTAAGGTATAATAGTTTCTTGAATGAACTTCCATTTTTAATTTTACGCGGTTTCCATTTCCATTTTTATTCCACTTCTATTTTTCTTCAATTTTCATGTCCAATTTCATTTTTTATATAATTTCCAAATAGATCGTTAAGGTTTAGTTGTTTCCTGAATGAATTTTCATTTTTAATTTTATGCAACTTCCATTCGTTTTTTTATTCAACTTCCATTTTTATTCAATTACCTTTTCTATTCAATTTCTTTTTTTATTTAATTTGCAAATAGATCGTTAAGGTATAGTGGTTTCATGAATGAACTTCCATGTTTCATTTTATGCAGTTTCAATTTTATTTTTATTCAACTTCTATTTTTATTAAATTTCTGTATCTATTCAATTTCCTTTTCAATTTAATTTCCAAATAGATCGTTACGGTATAGTGGTTTCTTGAATGAATTTCAATGTTTAATTTTATACAGTTTCCACTTCTATTTTTATTCTACTTCTATTTTTATTCAATTTCCATCTCCATTCAATTTCCTTTTTTCCTTTAATTTCCAAATAGATCGTTAAGGTAAAGTGGTTTCTTGAATAATCGTTCATTTTTAATTTTATGCAACTTCAGCTTTTATTTTTATTCAACTTCCATTTTTATTCAATTCCCTTTTCTATTGAATTTCCTTTTTAATTTAATTTCCAAATAGATCGTTAAGGTGTAGTGGTTTCTTGAATGAACTTCCATTTTTAATTCCATGCAACTTCCATTTTTATTTTTATTCCACTTCCATTTTTATTAAATTTCCTTTTCCATCCAATTTCCTTTTTAATTTAATTTCCAAATAGATCTTTAAGGTATAGTGGTTTCTTAAATGAACTTCCTTGTTTAATTTTATGAAGTTTCCATTTCTATTTTATTCAATTTCTATCTCCATTCATTTTTCTTTTTTATTTAATTTCCAAGTAGATCGTTAAGATATAGTGGTTTCTTGAATGAACTTCCATTTTTAATTTTATGCAACTTTCATTTTTATTTTTATTCCACTTCAATTTTTAATCAATTTCCTTTTCTATTCAATTTCCTTTTTTTATTTACTTTCCAAATGGATCGTTAATGTATAGTCGTTTCTT
>NW_021037708.1:0-10074 GCF_004153795.1 Camellia sinensis | reverse complement strand
GGAGGGGGAATGGTGGTGACTACGCTAACTTCTGAAGCTCTGGCATTTGTGGCATTGCTGGTGCCTGTGTTGTTGTTGTGGTTGAAAGTTCTTCGGGGTTGCTCTCCATCTTGGTCAATCAGACCCTGTTTCATTGCATCTTCAATTTGTACCCCCATTTCATGTAGATCTGAAAAAGTGGGAAAGGGGAGCACAATCATCTTTTGCATCAGTTTTGGCTGGAGATTGCGCACAATCATCTTGATTTGGTCTTTGTCAGTAGGCCTTAGGGTCATCATCGAAGCCTTCACTCTCCACCGAGTTACGAAATCCGAGAAGCTATCCTTAGGCTCTTGCCTCGTTGTTTCGAGATGTCGGGTTGTAATCTCGATTTGGGTATTGTAAGAGTATTGTGCGACAAAGGCCTCGGCCATTTCATCCCAACTCCACTTGACATCATCTTCTAACTTCGCATACCAGATAGCGGCCACACCCGACAGGGTCCGGCCGAATAGTGAAAGCTTTTGTGATCTGGTGAGGCCCATTGGCCGTAGTATATCTGAAAATAGCCGGAGATGCACCATGGGGTCCCCAGATCCGTTAAAGCGATCAATTTGTGGCATTTTAAACCTATCCGGCAGCGTCACAGCCACATCGGTATATCTGTCCTCGATATCCGGAATAGCCTTTACGCCTTGGGATTTCTTGAACAACTTCTCAAGCTTGCTCAATTTCAGTGTTGTATGGTCTACCTCGAACTCGAAGGGAGAGTCCGGTTGATTAACAGGCGTAGGTGCCTTAGATAGCTGGGGCAGAATTGGAAGCAGAGCTGGCCCCGTTGGTATGTCCGTATTTTCCTGGACATTTGGCGCCTCTTCGAGTGCCGGGATTCTTGGTGGGGGAGGAACTGGGTGTGAAGTAGATGCTCCGGTTTGTTGTTGCAATCTGGCAATTAACTCTGCCTGCTGGGCCATGATCTCATCCAGTTGTTTAGCAAATTCATCCCGGCGGACAGCATTCTGCTGCATGGCTCTCATGGTGTCCTGCATCTGACGCATCATTTCCTCAACTCCTGTCGGTCCCGCAATACTGCCCTGATCTGTCTGAACTACTGGCGGGTCTATCTCTATAGCAACAATTGGGATCTCAATCCGACTGTCCACTGATGGGGTAATCCGCTGCTTTGGCAACCTTTACTCAGATACACTGCGCCTTTTCAGCCTCCGTCTGATAACCGGGGGTAGAGAATGAAACACTGGTTGTCCGTCGACCAGATCTTCAGATCGATTGAGTCGGTGACCTCTTGTCCAGAGTGCTTGGGGAATACCTGCTTGGTCTGGTGCAATTGTGCTAAACTACCTAGGAAAAAGATAAATAAAGCAATAATAAGGACATAAACGAGCAGGCAAACGGACAGCATAACGGCGTAAATAAACACAACACACAGTGGGGTATAATTAAAACGCAATTGATACACTGTTCTCAAAGACCGATCATTATTCCCGAATCATTATTCCTAAATCACTGTCCCTGGAACTGAATCTGATACCTGCAGATAGCTGATTCCGAAAATACTGAACTGGCGCCTGCAGGCCCTCGATACCCAGAAATACTGAATTGGTGCCCGTAGGCCTGATACCCAGAAACACTGAACTGGTGCCCACAGGTATGATGCCCAAACTTGCAAACTGATACATGCATTCATATAGAGACGCACTCTAAAAGCACATAACAAACAAGTGAGAGCCAAAACACCCCTATGTTGGGGTAAGGTTTCCCTGTCCTATTTTGTCAGGAACTAGGGTTTCACTACGCACGCAGCGGTTTCAAACAACCTATAAACGGGTAAGCAACCTGTCCTAATTTGGAATGGTCACTATGGATTCCGAATATGCACTAGGTCGAATGGTCAAAAGGGTGCCCCGGTAAAATCGGGGTTTGTGTTCCCATACTGGCAAAGCCCACAACCGGTCAACCTTACGGCATGCTTTGACAAAGCAAGCCTCCGGCAAACCGTTCAGGAATAGCAGATGGCAAACACGGTGTCCTAGGCGCACCAATGCACATGCAATGCAAAGAAACACACAAGTGTAGTCAAAACAAGATATCATGAGTTCGAGTCAAGTTCTCTAACTCCCCAGTGGGGTCGCCAGAAACTGTAGACGTCCCCGAATGTCCCGAGAGGAGGGAATCCCCCTCCCATTTTGTTCATTGGACTCACTACAGTTCAGGACTCAATGTCACGGTCCTGTATCTAATCTCGCAGAGTGCAATGCAAGACCGATGAAATCATCAAAGAGTCCAAATCCGGCAAATCGTTTTTGAAAACAGATTTTTTGAAAGAAGTGCCAAACGTGGACTGCTTTGCCAGATACAGAGTCGCCACCTAAATATTTTATTTTGGAAAATTTAGGAAACCCTGACTCGTTGCCTAAGGCCACGTGTCCGTCATCACCAAAGTTGCCTCGGCTCGCGAACTTGAGTACGATTGGGGAAGGTCACTTGGTGAGCACCCCCGCTCGCCCGATCAAAGATCGGCCTCTACTAACCATGATATCTATTTTTGAAAACATTGTGTGTTCTTATTCCGGTTATTAGCCTAGGTTACTATGTGATGTGTACAGCATACAAGTATAGATCGGGTCGCCCGAATTGGAACAAAACATTTCATGTTTGTACTATGTGATGCGCACAGCATACAAGTATAGACTGGATCGCTTGAATTGGAACGAAACATCTCATGTTTGTTTTGAAAACGGTTTGCTACTCGCAAGTAGGCTAAAATGTGGATTTGCCACCCTTAGGTGGGCTTAGAAAAGATGGTTTTGCCACTATCTAGTGTGCTTAAAACTCACAGTCAACGCATTATTCCAATTAAAATAACCTAACCTTCACGCACAAGCATTCAGGCAGTTATATCACATAAGCAATTAGCCTCATGGTAAGCATGCTATCATGGCAGTCACTCACACGCATGCAAGGAAACTTACCAAGTACTCCAAGCCGAAACAGAAATTAGTTAGAAATCAATGCATGGTCTTAACTATACAGTAATGCCTAATGTAACACATGCAAAATGCAACTAAGATAGGCTCGGCTATTCTAAGATGGCGTATGAAATGCTACAGCTAACACGTATTCAATTTGGAATCGAAATACAAATGCAGTCAGTATGATGCGCCGAGCCCGGTGCATGCAAGACAGATGAATGAATGCAAATATGCTATCATATTGTATGCTAATTGAAACGTGCCCTAATCTAACCATCATAAGCAGGTAAATAAAAGAGAGAAAGACGTGGGGTTGGAAGACATACATCACTCGCACGCACACTTATTACAATTGTGCCCTCGCTCGGAGGGTCCGAAAGAATAATACAGTCCGAATGATAATACAGTCTGAATAAATACAAAACCCTAATTAATTAACAAATTAATCTAGGAAAGCAGGTAAATTGGCACGCAAATCCATGGACTGCCTCAGCTCTGTTCCAAATGATGAATGATGCATGCTCGGGTTGCCTGGCGCGAAAATCCATTGCGATGTCCCGATTCGCCTCTGTTTGCAATTAATGCCAGAATGCTATGCATGGTTTTAGAAAGCTGCTGATTTTTGATTTGCTGCAACAGAGAGCAAGAAAGGGGCACAATAAAGTATTTTCACATATGTATGCATGACTACTCTTCAGGGAGTGTAGTCCTTGATCCTCGTGCCACCAATCACGTATATCGATGCATGATGGCCGAGGAGCTAAATTGCACGACTCAATATGAGATGAATGCACATGAAAACACAACAAGACTTAAACTCCATCATTGGTAATCCGGTGTGTCGGCTACAGGGAATTGAGACACGTTCCGTCACTCGGAGTACGAAACGTCCCTCGTTTCCCATGCTTGGGCTAACTCCTATCCCAAACACAATGCAAATGAGATGGCATACACAATGCGACTAACACATAACCTATAATACGCAATGCTATGAAATGGCACACACAATGCTCTAACATGCGACCTAGCTTATGCAATGTTATGAATTGAAAAGGCATACATAATGCATAATGGACTTATACCAACATGAGTGGACCTCAGCCACACTCACATCAGTGGACATAAGATGAAAATGAGATGACCGAAATGCGTGCACACATGCACGCAAACCGAGGACCGAACCTAAGGCGTTAAATGCCACTCTATCAAAACATGGCAAGGATGAAGCATGGCATTCAAACATGTAATTTTCAGCACTGAAACATAATGCTAAATGGTCCCGAATCATGCAAACATGGCACCCGATGCATGGAGTAAGCCCTGAAACTCAAAACTAGGCACATGTATTGACTTGTAGCTATACAAAGCATGCATTATTTGACCATGAAGAACAAATAAAGAGCAAAGGTAGTCCCAAAACATGAACATTTCTAGTTCAAAGCATGACCAAAAGATGCTAGCATGATGGACTAAAATAGCATGCAACTTTGACTAGCAAACATGGTTTACATGGCATGCATATGAAGCATATGAAATCTCATCAAACCAGCAAAAATCAGTGAATAAAAAATGCCAAAATATGTCCAAATAATCATTGTAATGTAGCCAACATGTGCAAAAATGAGGGGCTTCTTTGGAAGGCATACAAGGGGTAATTAAGCACATGCATCAAGGACACTTAGCATGGCACAACCAACTCTGGAAATCAAGTATGATAGCCCTAAAACTCACCAAATTGACCCTGAAATTGGTCTAGGGAACATGCAAAGAAAGGCCTCTTTGAAAAGCCTTGAATGGGATTGGTCTACACATGCAACATAGACCTAAAATATGGCAAAATGGGTCTCGGGCAGAGCCAAGGAGGACCTCAAAACCCTCAAAATGAGGCCTGGAAAGAGACTTCGATGCAGGCAAAATAGAGTCCCTTTGGAAGGCCTAAAAGATCCCCAAACAAGACAAGGAGAGAGGGGGTCACCCCCCTCTAATTTTGGCCCTCAAAAATGTGTCAAAGCCACTGAAAATCCACTGGATTTCAGTGGCTAAGAGGCCAAATCATGGCCAATGCAAGTGCTCTAATGTATGGCCCTAATCATGAAGGAATGAAGCATGCATAGGGGGAGATGACCCCAAAAAGAGAATAGACCTTAATCAAACATAAATATGATATTAAAACAAGATTTTTTTCAATTTAGGTCAAGGTCTAAAATGGCTCACAAATAAGGCTAATGTATCTTGCAAAAATAGCCCTAAAAGAGAGATTAAACAAACAGGGCAGCAAAAGGCCTCAAACAGCAAAGAGACCTTCAAAAAAGTTGAAGAGGGGCTCAAAACAAGATACTTTATAGTTTATAGAAAATCTCGAATATGCGCACAAGTAAGGCTAAACTATGATGCAAAAATAGCCTTAAAAGAGAGATAAAGGGAAAAGGGAAGTAGATGGCCTCAAACAGTAAAGAGCGCTTCAACAAAGTTGAAGAGAGGCTCAAAATAAGATACTTCAAAGTTTAGCTCGAAGAACAAAAATGCTCAAAAACAGGGCTAATATATCATGCAAAATAAGCCCCAAAAGAGGGATAAATCACAAAGGGGGAGTATAAGACCTCAAACAGAGAAAAGTCCTTAATCAAACATTAAGATGAGGTCAAAATAAGACTGTTTTTAGTTCAGGCCGAAGCCCAAAAATGTAAGCAATAGGGGCTAAGATATAGAACAAAATAGTGTAAAAATAGGGAGAATAGGAGCTTACCCTTGTAGCCCAACTTTCCAGCAGCCTTTGGTCTAAGGAAATGAGCTTTAAATCTCTACAAATGACTTCCAAGGGGCTGGAATGGATGATGGTGGTGTGGTGCTATGGGTTGTAGTGTAAATGGACCAAGGAAGTTAGAGGGTTTTGGAACTTGGAATAGTAGCAATGGAGGTGGGAGGTGATGAGCCTTAAGCAAAAGTGTCTAACTCCTTGATACAAAGAAGAGGGCCTCTCTTATAGAGAAAAGAGGCCAAAGCTTCTCTTGGAAGCTTCAAAGATCCTCCATACACGTGTATGGAGGATGCACCAAATGATCTCCAGCTGCACAGCTGGATTACACTCAAAGAGAGGAAAAGCAATAAACAGGCCGGCCGGTTCAAGTGGCCGGCTGGTCACTCCCCCTGGTCGGCCGACTAGGGGTCAAAAGGTTCAAGAACAATTGCTGGTCGGCCTACTCAGAAAGGTGGCCTCCCAGATGCGTAGAACATAGCCCTGTGGAGAAAAATTAGAAAATGTGACCCATGAGAGAGAAAAGCTAGCTTTAAAGCAAGGTTCAAAAGGGTCAAAGTGAATTACTGGTCGGCCTACCCATATTGGTGGCCTCCTAGATGAGTAGATCACCATGGTGGCATGAAAAGCCAGAAAATGTGGCTCAAAAGTGGGAAAAACCAGTTTTCTGTCAGAAAAACTGGCTTTTGGAGAGAGAAAATGAGAAAACTGAATTTTCAGGGAAATAGGTGGCCAGCCATCATCCTACCACTTCCCTAAAAGTGAAAATAGGGTTCCCAGCAAAAATGGACCAAAATGGATGCAAAATGAAGGTTCGGGGGCCAAAACGCGCGGTTCGGGGCCCCGAAAACAGGCTGTGAGGCATCGGAAGTGGCGTATGACCATGAAGGTGGTCTCTTGGGCCACAGTGTCCCTCTAAAGGGAGGAAATAAGGTGTGTTCCAAAAATCAGAGCAAACAGAGGTAGGTAAGGGGTCCCGAACTGAGGCACACGGCCGACGGCTCCGAAAACCGAAAACCGGGCTCCAAAAGGAAAAAATGGCCTACGACCACGAAACGTATCCTACGGCCACTGAGAGATGGTCTACGAGACCTCTCCCTCCCTTCGGGAAGAGAAAATGGAGAAAACAGGACCTGGTTCGCAAGCTGAGGCAAAGCACAAAAGAGCCTCGAAGTCCGGAGTCAAGGCTCTCAGCCGAGACTCTGAAACCTCAGGTCGAGCACAATATGCAACATCACCGAGCGCTCAACTGGTGACGTCTAAGTCTTAAGGTCGGCTAAAAATGAGGTTTCTACAGGTAGGTCAATAGGTATCTAAGAAACACAGATGTAAAAACAAGATGCAGAAGCAACATAATATGGACATACTAGAACTACAATTTTCAAAAAATGGAGACAAAAAAATTGAAAATATAACAGAGAACACCCTAAAGTCTATTTTAAGAAGGCATAAGGATTCACAAACAAATTGGAAATTATTAGCCTTTATGGTTTGAAAAATTAAAAAGCCTGAAGGAGTAATTACTTGGGATAAAAAAGTTCTGTTCATTTTACTCTATTTTTTTCCCAAACTTGAACCAAGGCCACAGATGTGCCTCACATATGCTAGCATGTCTGCTTTTTAAAAAATAAAATAATTAAAGGGCATAATTGGACACATGTCAGACATAGACATGCCGACGTAGGAGGCATGTCCATGCTTCCTAGATAGGTATTCTTTATTTCATGAAATCACATGTCTAATCAAAAACAAAATTAAATCACACAGAAGCTTATCTAAGATCTCACATTCGGCTATATTCACGAAAAGTAGTGAAAAATAAATTCGTCACCTAATAAAAATTAATCTATGACGAATTATAAAATTTGTTACATATATAAAAAATAAAAATATAGGTGACGGAAATTTATTTTTATCAACAAATACTTCTTTTAGGTGAGGAAAAATCTCAGTTTCGTCCCGAAGGTTTACACTAATTTTTTTGGTGGCACCAAGAATTTGAGACTTTTCGTGGAAAAAAATTTTTTGTTCACCAATTTAAAAATATTAGTGAGAAAATATTTTCGCACCAATAATTGTACATATATATTTTTGAAAACTGATTTTTAAATTTTTTAAAACCATTTGTGAAGAAAGTTATTTTGTCACTAAATTAATTTTAATATTTGAGACTTTTAGTGAGGAAATCTATTTTGTCACTAATTTGAGGGAAAAATTTGACATATTTGGCAGTATGAAAAAAAAATAGTCTACTAACTTCCCTGCCTCTTTTTTTTTTTTTTTTTTTTTGTTTCTCAGTTTTCCTCTCCTCTCTCTCTCTCTCTCTCTCTCTCTCTCTCTCTCTCAAAACAAAACACAAGTTAGATTAGCCTTTCTAAGTAACCTATGTTTGACCAAGTAGTGAAAAAAATTAAATTTCATCCACTAAAATAGAATAATCCGTGATGAACTTATGTAAATTTTGTCCCATAATAAAAAGTAAAAAAATATGTAAAATTGTACATAATTTTAGAAGGATATGACATAATTGCTTAACATTAAGATGAAACAAAGAAAAAAAATTAGAAAACAAAAACTCAAAACCAAACAGGCACCTCACTTTTTTACAATCCCTCCCACATCCCCTCTCTTTTTTTGCTGGTAGGTAAAACCCCCCATTCTCTCTCCACGATTTCACTCGTTCTCTCATGATTGGAAGTTTTCCCTCTCTACGGTTTACGCCGTTTTCGTTGCTGTCATTGTGCTACACCTCAGTACTTCATTCTCTTTGGTAGGTGGTCCCTCTTGCTCTGATCCCACCCAAGGAATTGGTTTGTTTTATTTATATAATACATTGTCCTCCACTCGGTTTTGAGGTTGGGAATTCTAGTATTGACCCTGGTTTATCTAGTTTTAGATTTGATAAGAATTTGTATGGAACTGACTTGGTTGCAATTCTTATCCTAAGCATGAGAATCACCATGAAGATGGATAATGGCTCTCCTGTTAGGAAATAGCATAACTGTTCAATCATACACAAATTGAAAGGATATAAGATGGCAATGATTTCTCGGGTTTTTAATGCCCCAAAATTGCTATTCTATATTGAAGAATGTAGTAGAATACCTTTTAACACTCAGTGATAAGTTTTGGTGTCTCTAGTGGCTTCATCATGAGGAGATTGATATTAAACTGAGATTGGTTGCTTTACCAAATGAGACGTGTTTTGGGAAAGCTTTGAGGGCTTATATTCAGGAGATTTTGTTAAAGGAAGGGTCTCCAAACTAAACCACTAATTTCTTCATGTACTACGTTAGTCCCTGCGGCATGTGTTTCATCTACCAAAGTTTAATTTTATCATTATTTTTTCAACCATTGAGTTTATATGCAGAACCTTTTTTCCATGTGAACGAATCAGATTCTTGTGTAGTGCTCTTTGCTTTTCATTCTGTGGATTTTTTCTAGAGAAGCCAAAGATGGATGCCCAAGGGAACATAGAGCTGTTCAACCTTTATTCCTAACAACTCAATTCTCTCTTTTACTTTTGCACCAATCTATCAGTTTTTCTTTGATCTCGACATACAAGTGCTTTGACCAATTCGTTCTGGAGTTGTCAAGGATTGGGTGTTATCATTACTATCAGCCCTTCTGTTTATCTGCTGATACAATGCGACCAATGATAAAATCTATTGGTGTATGGCATAGGTAATCTTTCGATAACAGTATTTTGTTTTGGGCTGTTCACTATAGTTTATTTGTCTCAAAAATTTGATATAGTATTATGATATTTATTTATATATTCATGTATGTTCCTTTGTATATTCCAATGTTTGTACTGTTTTATCTAGTATTATAGATTGTTCACATTGAAACAATTCCAAGGAAAAGGATAGAACAAAAAAAACTGCAGTCATCTACTTTAAAAACGGCTTTGATAAGTGTGGCGCTGACACACGGAACCGGAAAACAGTATCCTTTGTATTATCCATAAAAATTTATTTTTCTTGAGCATATAAAAAATTTGTGTTTCAATGTATGATTCACATTTTCTTGATGGATACGTTAGCTTATTATGACCATGAGATATGCCTTTCTTCATATTTCCGCTGGGCAATGCTTGCATATTGTTGTGTTGCATCTTCGGTTTCTCCTTTTTCCCTGTACTTTTATGTATTATTTTTTTTCCAATTCTTATAAAAAAATTACTATTGTTTATTCATTTGTGCATTTTCAGGTATAGTGGACCGTGACCTTAGGAATCTAGATCATGAGAACCCTTGTTGATCACTCAGAAAAAGAAATTTTCAATTTTAAGTTACTGCAATAAGTTTCTGCTGTCTTAATACTATTTGTGCAAGACAAAAAGATATT
>NW_021037704.1:0-10373 GCF_004153795.1 Camellia sinensis | reverse complement strand
TAACAACAAAATAAATGCCCTACGGGCTTACATCTTTCCAAGACTTTGTTTGGTTACAACAAAAGAAGGGTCCAAGTCTCTATACAAACAAAGCCCTCGGCTTGAATAAACATTTAACACAAACAAAACAATAAAATGGAGCCTTCAGCTCCTAAACCTCCCAAGCTATGTCCTTGGAGGCGGCATGTCACTTGTACCTAAAAATGGTTTCCCAAGTAGGGTGAGCGAAAGCCCAGTAGAGATATGCTAAAACAATATATGAGATTTAACTAAGATATAAGCATTAGATAAATGTGCAATATTCTTAACCAACACATATTCTTTCCAAGACCATTCAATATAGATAACCAATACCTCAATTCATTTAATCTATTAACCAAATTCATTATTATCAAAACAACCAAAATAAGACTATAACTCAATGGTTCACAATCCAATACATTTATCAATCCAACACTTCTATTTCTTGCCATTTTACGGAATCACATCCGAGGGAACCGGCACCCATATATATATAAGACTTCGGGACTTTCACCCTGGACACTTCGGCTAACTTAATTTTCAATGGAGTCCATCCCCTATGTCCTCCCAAACAATGATACATATACAACGTATTTAAACACGTTGTCATATACAATGACTAATCAAATCACATATTCAATGATTTAATCAAACCGTCATATTCAATGACATAATTCAATTGATTAGTTTCGATTCACCTAATCCAGATGCTGTTTCTACAACAATCATAGTTATCATCCACCAATAGCCCAAAACAGATATTTCTAAATAGATATACAATCTACCAAATAGATAATTTATCAGATTTCCATAGGTGAGTGATTTAACAAATCCAACTACACCATTCAATCAGACACCCTTCTAATTTCATATTTTCCATGTCAATTTCATTATTTATTCAAAATAGTCATTTAACACAAATTAGGGCAAAACCTTTCCCTTTTCTTAATATCATCCCCAAGACCCAATCTCACCATTTATTTTCTTATAATACCATAATCAAGCCCTCATCTACATATATGAAGCCAAATAGTGGAAACCCCTCTTTCAAAATTTAAACCCAAACCCTAACTTTACCCAAATCTTTCCAAATCTCACCATTTATACAAAATGACAAATATCTAGGTTAAAACTCATATTAAAGAGTAGAATATCCCTACCTCAAGCTTAGAAGGGAAGGTGAGCCAAACAAGGTTGAAACTCCAAAGATGACGAAACCAACTTCTACTTGGATCAAAGCGAAGCTCTTGGCAAGCTCTACACTTAATCTCAAAGGAGCAAGTCGAGGAGATGCTTCCAAGAGAGTAGATCTAAAGATCTTTGAGCAAAAAGTGATTTTGGAGAGGATGAAAGAGTCTCACGGCTTGGAGAAAGAAAAAGAGAAGAAAAAGTAAAGAAAAGGTTAAGTGAGAGGCCTATTTATAGTACTAGGTCAAAGTGAAATAAAGTCCCAAAGTCAACCCAAAAGATCAAGTCAAAATCACTACAAGAAAAAGCAGAATTGGCGACTAAAAAATCCCCTTTCGTCGCTGAAAGTAGCATTTTTGGCGAGTAAAATGGAATTAGTAGCCAAAAGTGAAGACTTTTGCCGACTAAAACAATTTAGTAACCAAATGTATACGTATTGGCAACTAAAAATCAGTTTGGTCGCCGATTATATGGGTTTTAGCGACTAAAAAAATTTTAGTAGCCAAAAGTGAAGGTTTTTGGCGACTAAAATCATTTAGTGGCCAAAAGTATAGGTTTTGGCGACTAAAAAATAGTTTGGTCGCCGATTATACGTGTTTTACTGACAAAAATGAAATTTGTAGCCAAAAGTGAAGCTTTTTGGCTACTAAAAAACATTTAGTAGCTAAAAGTCTACAATTGGCGACTAAAATTCAATTTAGTCGCCAAAAGTGGAGGTTTTTGGCGACTAAAAATAGGTTTAGTCGCCAAAAGTGGTTATTTTTAGGCGGGAATTAATTTTTTTAGCGACTAAAAAATAATTAGTAGCCAAAAGTATAGAATTGGCGACTAAAAAACAGATTTAGTCGCCAAAAGTGGTCTCCTTTTTTTTTAGTAAATAATTTATTTTTTACATAAATTATATTGAATAAAAATAATTATGTTTATAAATATAGTTTTATATTAATACAGGTCAATATACTATATAAATAATATATGTTGCATATATAATCATGTGGTGTTGTAGAGGCATAGTGGAGATAGTGTGCTGCTTAAGGTTTAGAATGTGGGAGATTGGTGGTTCGAATCTCAGCGGAAGAAAAGTTAGCATTTTTTTTTTCACGGAACGACTTTTGGCGACTAAAATTATTGGTCGCCAAAAGTGTTGCTTTTGGCAACTAAAAGGTTTGGTCGGTGATTCCTTGACTATTGGTGACTAAAAGATTAGTCGGTAAATGCATAATTTTAAAAAGTGTAATTGACTATTGGCGACCAAAATTTTGGTCGCTAGAGACCTGTTTTTTGCCGACTAAAACTTTTTTAGTCGCCAATACCTTCCCCGACCGTGTTTTCACGACAAAACTAGCGACTAAAAAAT
This sequence comes from Camellia sinensis, assembly GCF_004153795.1. Taxonomy (NCBI): domain Eukaryota; kingdom Viridiplantae; phylum Streptophyta; class Magnoliopsida; order Ericales; family Theaceae; genus Camellia; species Camellia sinensis. The sequence continues at coordinate 7,807 of NW_021037704.1, read as the reverse complement.
TTAGTCGGGGAAACTAAAAAGTCTACTTTTAGCGACTAAAAATGAACTTTGACGACTAAAAATTGAGTCGCCAAAGGTGCTTTTTCTTGTAGTGAATCCCAAAAAAGTAGGACCAAAAATTGGACAGAAATCTAGAAAAATTCTATAAGGGTCGACCCTTGCAACACAGGGGTCGACCCTATGAAGAAACTTATGTTTGACAGCGTGCAAGGGGGTCGACCCTTAGACAGGAGGGGATCGACCTTATTTTCCAGCAATTAACACACAGATTCTGTAACATAAGAGGGTCAACCCTCCCCAGGCTGGTGTCTACCCTCTTTTCCAGCAACACTTTCAAAAACTTCACCAACAGTAAGGGTCGACCCTTAGGAACGTGGTGTCGATGATAGAATTTTAAGTCTCCAGGAACTTTGAAAGACAAGTGTGACACCAACCTAAAAGTTTTAAATCGGATTAATATTCCTCCAACACCCATACAACAAAAGAATTTCAAATAAAATAAGATTCGAATCCGCTTCATAAGCTTTGAAGATATGTGCACATTATTGACTTGGTACTGTGCTGATGATTATTATTGATGCTATTTGGAGGATGTAAAGGTGTAAATATATATTTTGTCAAAATTCAAATTTCAAAATTGGTTTTTTATATTTAAACTTCAATTGTGTTTTGTTAGGGACCAATTTGAATGTATGTTCAGAGGAGTATAAGCCAATTTGCATGAAAACCTGACACAACATATGGAAGGTACACGAATAAAGATTAGACCAAGTATCTAGCCTAGAAGTTCTGATCCCAATTTGAAGGATGACGTTCCTTTGCACATTGTGTCAGAAGTGGAATAGAACTTGTGAGTATTGCTGATACTCCGATGCTGAGGTATCAAAATAATGTTATATATATATTGCATGTAAACATACAATCATTATGTTATGAACTGCGCATTTTGTTGATCTATTAAAAAAATTTCAACTAGAAACACTAAAAATCGGCGAGTTCACAGTATATACTCATTACATCAGGGGCGTACTACTTTCGCTTAGATCCGCATAGGTTTCATATTTTATTGTTTTTATTTTTTTTGAAGATTATTTGAAAATTATTTGGATTCTAATTTTCATATTTCTTAAGAATAAACTAGATGACTAGCAATGAGGGAGTCTACTGATAAGATGAATGTTTGGCTTAATGACCGTAGAGAAATGACCCTGAGGTTTATTAGAGCTTGTCAGTTTCTCCAAACACCTCTATGTTGATATTTAATTTATTTTATTTTTTTGTGTCTAACTCAGCTTAAATTTGACATTATTATTTGTATGTCTTTATTTCAATACAGGATGAGTTTAGATTCGTCAATTTGTTCATGCTACCTAAGGATTGCCGGACTTTAGGGTGCTAGGAATGCTATTTCCCATGAGTGATGAGTCCATCCGGCGGATCAGTGGATATTGTCGATCTTTGGGAGAACTGTTGCCCCAGAGCTTGCGTGTATAAAGATGGTGCTAGGTCATAGTCAAACACCTCGCATTCGATTATTGTTGCAATCACCAGCAGGTTGTGTGGAGCTAAAGGATGAGTTGAGTGAGGGAGCTGAGGAAGGAGATGTGAGTTTAGAGTTTTTCTATACATATTACACAGATGAGAGTGAGATGATGGGCCTTTGTGGTCAGCAGGGGCGAGTCTGGGATCCCAACAAACAGGTTCGATATTAATTAAATTGTTTTGTAATAGTTTAAATTTCTCACACACATATATATACATGTATATGTTAATAGTAATATATAATAAAAATTTCCCGAAATGATGAATTAACACATTATGTATGGACGTCATTAGGCCTTCTTGCTCATGTATGCGTCGAGTGGCCATCAGGTATTTAGAATCTACAGGAAGGAGACTCCATAATACACCACCACTATAAGACTAAGGTGAGTGTAAAATGTATCTTGCATTTAATCTAAGAATAACCATACATAAGCTGTACACAGTCCAAATATCATGAGGCTAATTCGCATATAATTCAGAAAGATAATGACAAGATTTTCGCACATGAAATTGGCACACACGAGCCGCCTAGTGGCACGGAGAGACTTTAGAGAAGACACGGACGTCAATCGGGTTATCGTTGGGAGTAGGTGCGGATTTCACTTAGGCAAACTCGTTTCATTAAGAAATCTTAGAATTCGAGTGTTAACGTCCAAAATCACAAGCGGCATTAGAGTAGCACGAAACTTGGCATACACGACCGCTTAACACAGGACTTCTTGGAGCAAGACGAGACTTCGAATCAGATTCTAGTATTGGGAGTTTAGAGCCGGATTTCACTCTTATAAAACTAACTAGTTTCTTTATAAACTTAGATTTGAGGTGTTAAGCCCCTTCCATAAATTCAACGGCGTCGGAGTACACGAAATATTGGCCAGCACAACGTACACCTAGGCACGAGTAACTTGGTGGGATAAATTGACGGGGACTTTCAAAATCGATTTCCGGTATGCGAGTTACGAGCTAGATTTCCTCTTAAGAAACAACTAGTTTTTCTTAAGAACTTTAGGAATTGAGGTGTTAATGCCCCAAAATCAACCAAACGGCGTCATAAGTAGACGAATACTTGGCATACACGACGCCTAGGTCTACGAGAGACTTGTGGGAGAAGATCTGACTCGAATCGTGATTCCTGAATATGGGAGTTAAAGCCCGGATTTCATCTTAAGAAACAAACTAGTTTCTTAGAAATTATGGATGCGCTTGGTTTGTGTTTTGTAGTGTAGTTTTGTGAATTGATAAAAAGTACAAAAAAAGCTTGTTTTGGTTTGCCTTTTTTCAGAAATAGTTTTGGAAAATTGTTTTGGTGAGAGAGAGTTTTTAAAAAAGTGTTGATTGATTGTGTGATGAGAGAGAGGAGTGATTTTGGAAGTATACAAACAAAATTTTTAGGATTTTTTTTGAAAAATTGTTGGTTTATTACTCTTGAAAATTTGTTTGTAGAGATTTTTTTTCCCAAAATTTTTCTGTGAAAAACAAATCCATATTTCAAGGCCCTTTAGAATTTGATTGTTAATGCCAATTCACCAAACGGTGTCGAGTAGCGCGAAACTCTTGCCATACGATGAATGCATAGGACGAGAGACTTGTGGGAGAAGACGGGACTTGTATCGGTGTTTCGCGTTTGGGAGTTAGCGCTGGATTTCACTCTAGGCAAACTAGTTTATCATAAGAAACTTAGAATTCAAAGTATTAACGGCCCAAAATCACCAAACGGCATCGGAGATTAGCACGAAACGTGGCACCAGGCACCCGTCTAGTGCACGAGAGACTTGGGGAGAAGACGGACTCAAATCAGGCTCCTGGTTTGAGAGTTAGAGCCGGATTTTCACTCTTAGAAACAAACTTAGTTTATTAAGATAACTGTAGAATTTGGGTTTTTGGATGCCCAGAAATCGCCAAGTCGTGCATTGGAGTAGCAGAAACTTGGCACACCACTGCCTTAGCACTAGAGTACTTGTGGGAGAAGACGGGACTCGAATCGGGTTCCCAGTTTGGCGGAGTTTAGAGCCCAGATTTCGCCTAGGCAATTATATTTTAACTTAATTATCTTTGTAATTGTATAGTATTAACATTTTTATGTTTTTTTGTGTTTAACATATTAACATCAATTATATTGTCATTAACTATATTTATTTTTTGTTTCAGATATTTCCGAGTGGAGTTTGCTTCTTGTGGAATGCATGTCTGTGAAGAATGGCAACTATTTTATTTTGTTACCCGGAGAATGATGAGCAAAACTTGTTTTTGGTTTATTTTTTTTGAATTATGAACAATATTTTGTATTTAAACATTATATTGTATTATGGAACATTATGTAGTGGGTATTTTGTTGATGCGTAGTTAGGAATACAAGAATATTGTTTTATTATGGGAAATTATTTTTTCATACAGAAATTTTATATTATTATCAATTATTGATTTCTTTTTCAATTGTTTTTCATTTAATACAGGTAATTTTTAAATTTTTAATAATTTATTGTAATTTTTTTTTTTGGTGATGGTACACACTATAGACACCCCATTTTTGACGACCTTAAGACTCAGACATCACCGATTGAGCGCTCGGTGACGTTGCATATCGTGCTCGTTCAGAAGTCTCAGAGTCGCGCCGTGAGCCCTGCTTCGGATTCCCGAACCCTCTTCTGTGCTTGCCTCGGTTTGCAAACCAGACTCGGTTTTCTCTGTTTCATTTCCTGAGAGGATGGAGAGGTCCCGTAGACATCCCTTTGTGGCCGTGGGCTACTTTTTGTGGCTGTAGGCCATTTTGCCCATTTCGGAGCCCGGTTTTCGTTTTTTTCGGGACCGTTGCCGTGTGCCTCAGTTCGGACGCGCTTAACCATCTCCGTTTGCTCTGGTTTTTCGCATGCTCTATTTACTCCTTTTGAGGACACTGAGGTCTGAGAGACCCTCGTGGTCGAATGCCACTTTGGTGCTTAACAGCAGTTTTCGGGCGCTGGATTGCGCGTTCTGGCCCGAGCATTGCGTTTGCATCGGTTTTCGTTCATTTTTGGCAGGTACTCTGTTTCATCACCAGGAAGGCCGTAGAAGGGTGGGAGGCCAGCAATTGTTTCAGCAACCAATTATATTCCTCCGGCGCCCTCCGACGCCCATTTTTCTCACTTCCAAGCCAATGTTGACCGCCCTAGGGACACTTTCTTCAATCCTAACCCCCATATTTGTGTTGTACACACATGGGAGGACACCAAAAGTTGGTGGCCGGCCAGTAATTCCACCTGACCCTTTTGAACCCTTCCTAAAAATGGCCTATTCTCTCTCCTGTTTTACAGTTGACAATTTTAAACCACAGGGTTGTGTTGAGGGCACCTGGGAGGACACCAATTTGTGGTGGCCGGCCATTAAATCCTTTTGACCTTTTTGACCCCTAGCCGGCCGGCCATGGGGGGTGGCCGGCCGGCCACCTGCAGCTCCAAAAACTAGCCGGCCTTGCTCCTCAGAGTGAGTACATTACAGCTGTATATCTGTTTTCCCCCAAAAAAACCTGTATCCGGGGGACAACTTTTGGGGAGAAACTTGGTCCATTTTCCCCCCACTTTCTCCCTCCTTTTCTCCCCCTCTTTGGTCCATATAACTGGCCTCCAACATTGGTCCAAGGGTTGGGAAGATTTTGCTTCAAGCCTTGTATACACATCTCCCTCCATCTCTCTCTTTCAAGCTCAAACAACCAAGTTCTACCCATTTTTCTTCATCATCACCTAGCATCACCACCACTACTCCATTTCCAGCAGCTTGGGGAGCTTTCCAGCAGCTAGGAGGCATCACTTCTCAAGCCAAGAAGCATCCAAGGGTTGGTCTTCAAGGGTAAGCATCAATTCCCTCTTTTCGAGCTTAATTTTGCAACATTTTTCTAGCCATTTTTCTTGCTGTTTTGAGCTCCGGCCAAAACTGAAAGTACCCTTTATTTGAGCTCTATTTCATGATTCATTAAGGGAATTTTATCATTTGAGGTCCCCATCTTACACTTGCTTCATTACTCCTTTGTATGCCATAATCTTGCATAGTATTTTTGGCCTATGTGTGATCTGTTTTGGAGCATGATGTAAAATGTAGATAGGCTTATTTTGAGCCCTTATTCAATATTGAAGAAGGGCTCATCACTGTTTGGAACCTCCACGTGCCACTTGTCATTATACCCCTCTTTGGTCCCCTTTTTTGCATGATTTATTAGCCTATTGTGCTTCTGTTTTTGGGCAATTTTCAGAACTGAAAACAGTCTTATTTTGGCCTCCTCTTCATGTTTCATTAAGGGTATTTCACTGTTTGAGAAATCCTTTGTATACTTTGTGTTATATCTCTCCTTTTGGCCATATTTTGCATAATATTTTTGGCTTGTATGCATAATGTTTTGGGTCCGTCCATCAACTGTAAAATGCATTATTTTTGGCCCCTCTTCAATGTTGTTGAAGGGCCCCTTTGTGTTTAAGGCCAGCAACCTCCACTTGCTTCTTTGTCCATCTTTTGGTCCATTTCTTGCATGAGAGCTTAGCCATACCTGTGTTTGCTTTTGGGTTCTTTTCAGAACTATAAAAGGTCATATTTTGGGTCCCTCTTCAACATTTTTGAAGGACCCTTAGCTGTTTGGGGCCAGAAACTGTGACTTGCTTCATAACCTCACATTTAGGGCCATTTTTGCATGATAGTTTTTCCCTATTTGTGTTTGCTGTTTGGCCCTGATTAAAACTGAAAACATTCTTGTTTCGGGGCTGCCTTGAATCTGTCTTCACATGTCATGATCAAATAATGCATGCTTTGTGTAGCTGTAAGCCATTTCATGTACCTAGTTTTGCATTTCGGGAGAAATTCCATGCATCGGGTGTCATTTCGCCTTGTTTCGGGGCTGTTTTCCCCCTCATTTTGCTACTGATTTTTACATATTTGCATATCATGTTCCATGTCTTTGCCATGTCTCATTAGAGTGGCATTTCGGTGCCTGAGGGTCGGTCCTCGGTTTGCGTGCACGCGTGCACGCATTTCGAGTCATCTTGTTTTCATCTGATGGCCTCCTATGTGAATGTGGCTGAGGCTCTCTCATGTTGGTGTAAGCCCATTATTGCATTGCGTATGCCATTTCATCCATAGCATTGTGTATGCTCGGCTGTATATTACCTTATGCATTGTGTATGCCATTCTATAACATTGTGTATGTTAGGATTGTATCTTAGTTGCATTCCATGCATGTCATGCATATTGCATCGTGTTCAGGATAGGAGTTAGCCCGGGCACGGGAAACGAGGTACGTTTCGTACTCCGAGTGACGGAACGTGTCTCAATTCCCTAGTCACCGACACTCCGGATCATCCATGATGGGGTTAGGTCTTGTTGTGTTTTCATGCACATTCATTTCATATTAAATTGTGCAATTCGACTCCTCGGCCATCATGCATCGAGATGCGTGATTGGTGGCACGAGGATCGAGGCATGCATGTATTTGTGAAAATACATTGCTATGCCCCTTTCCTGCTCTCTGTTGCAGCAAACTGAAGAATCAGCAAATTTTCAGAGTTTGGCGCGCTTTCCAAGAAAAATCACAAAACAGAGGCTAATTGGGGCATCCTAGTGGATTTCCGCACAAGGCAGCCCAGACATGCATCATTCATCAGGAGCAAGGCAGTCCCTGGCTTGCATGCCAGTTTATTGCTTGCACGCCAGTTTTACAGCTTTCTTAGTTAATTTGCTAAATTAATTAGGAATTTGCACATTATTCGGACTGTATTATTTGGACTGTAATATTCTTTCATTTGGGACTGTATATTTATTTGGACCCTCTGTGCGAGGGCACAACTGTAATAAGTGTGCGTGTGTGTGTTGTATGTCTTCCAACCCCACGTCTTTCTCCCTTTTATTTACCCGCTTATGATGGTTAAAATAGGGCATGTTTCAATTAGCATACAGTATGATAGCATGTTTGCATTTCATTCATCTGTATTGCATGCACCAGGCTCGGCGCATCATACTAACTGCATTGTATTTTAATTTCAAAGTTGAATACTTGTTAGCTGTAGCATTTCATATGCCATATTTAGAATAGCCAAGCCTGCTATAGTTGCATTTTGCATGTGTTGCATTAGGCATTTCTGTATAGTTAGGATCATGCATGGATTTCTAATCAGCTTTTGTTTTGGCTTGGAGTACTCAGTGAGTTTTTATGCTTTAGCATCCTTGCATGCGTGTGAGTGACTGCCATGAATAGCATGCTTACTATGAGGCTATATGCTTAGGTGATATAACTGCCTGAATGCCT